>VYZT01022356.1:119367-162475 GCA_013400735.1 Pomatostomus ruficeps
AACCCCGCCACTTACACCGGGGACAAGAAGGCGCGCATGGCGGCCAAGACCAACAAGAAGTGGGTGCGCCTGGCCACCGTGCTGGCCTACGTGCTCTCCGTCTCGCTGGCCGCCATCGTGCTCGCCGTCTACTACAGCCTCATCTGGCAGCCAGTGCGCGGCAGCGGCGGCTCCTCCAGCCCCGGCCCCGGCGCCGCCGCCACCCCCGNATGCGGCCGCGGGGCTCGGCTGAGGATGGAGACCGATGGCTCGCCCGTCCCTGCGGCACCGTGCAGCGCCCGTGGAGACTGACCGGAGACTGACCTGGAGACTGACCCGGCTCCCTTTGGACTCGGTGGAACTGCGGTATCTTCTTTTCCCCCCGGTTTTTCCTCAAAAGGGAATTTTGTGGCTTCGTTTTCCTCCTCACCAGGGCTAGCTTCTCCCTTTGAACCCGCATTGAATTCCTGCGCTGTTTATGCCAGTCTGTTACCTATACAAGGATATCGGTGTCCAAAATTCCTCGCTATTTACAGGATCAGCTGGGAACAATACGAATTTAGAGGCTGTAATCCATTGTTGAAGTAAAAACAGTTTTGTTTAACGATGAGCATAAACTTATTTAAAACATGTGGAAGGTAAATTGACTTGTTTACTATATTAAAATATTTTCCCAATATGAAAGTCTCTGTAACAAAGTATGTTCTCTTCGGTGGTGGGAGGAGGAATGCTGAACTGGAAGGGGTCTGAGTAGCAAAAATTTGGCCACTGCAACGGGCAACTGTGTATATGATGTTGATTCATTTGTCATTGGTCTCCGTAGGTGAGGCTGGAGAAACCTCTTTATGCGCCTAAATCCTGCTGATTGTGGAAATGAAGCAGTGGTGCTGGAAAGGTTTGATCTGTGCTGGCAGAGCAGGTGGAGCCGTGGGGGTGGGTGCTGGTGGGCTCTGAGCTGCAGCGTGGTTGTACCCTCGTGCTGCTGCCCTCGAGGGATGGCAGCACTTATGGATCGTCCCTGTACCTCGGGGGCGTGCGGAACCAGGGTAGGTCTGGGCCAGGCAGTTCCTGGTGTGTCCTGGGAAGGCTGTCCTCCCAGCTCCATGGTTTCCTGCCCTGTGGTCCTCAGAAATCTTCTATTCCTTGATGAGGAGGGTGAAAAAATGGCCTTTAAGGATTCTGGGATGTGGGATATGAACTAGGAGACAATAAGAGCCATGTTGTTCCAAGCTGCTGCTTTCCAGATGGATGGATTCAGCTGAATCTGTGAGGCTGCCAGGCTGTGCTGCATCCCTATGAAAGAATCACAGCAGTTCAGATTCCTTCTGCTGAGGGAAACAAACGTGCTGTAATGTGGTGTATGTATTTCAGTTGTGCAGATCACAAAGGTACCGTAAAATACGGCACGTGGCTGCTTGAAAAGACCTGTTTCATATCAAAATCAGAGTTTGGGACTGTGGTGGTTTGTTAAGGCTGCATCATCAGCTGGGCATTGCCTTTAGAGCATCTGTAAACCAGGAGCAGAGGGCTTGCAGGGAGAAATGAGGTGAAAGGAGAGTGGTTTGTGAGCTTCTTTTCACCCTCCTTTTCCAGTGTTCTGGGGAGTGTGCAGGGAAGGCTGTGCGTTGTTAGAACAGAAAGCTGGCGGGAAGGACAAAACGATCCCGCTTAGTCACTTCAGCCAAAATCATGGGATCGCTGCCACCCTCCTGCGGGGCAGGTAGAGGAGTTGGAAGCACTGTGCCAGCAGACGGCTGCCCTGCAGCTCTCACCTCCCAAGCTGCTTCTCTGCTCTCCTTGTTCATCCGCAGGGGGGAAGGCTGAGTGTCCCGGAGCAGCACCGGCTCCTGGCCCCATGGGTGTCTGTTCTGTGAGTGGGTGATTTTGTTCCCTTGGTGGTTCAGCCTGCAGTGTGTTGATCCCTCTCCATGGGGCTGCGCACACCCGTGGTAGTTCCGGGTCCTGGTGACAGCGATGCTATTTCCTGGCCTTGGGATACACCTCTGGTTGTGGGGGAAAGTTCCTGCAGCTCCCCGAGGGAGGACTGAGTGACAGAGAAGCCAGGCTCACTGTGATGCCAGTTAAGTTTAGTCTGCTCCTTGGTTCGGGTGCTAAATGCGGAACCAGTTGGGAAGTGTCTCTGAGAAGGAGCTTGTGTTTAAACTTGTAAAACCTTTGGAGATAAATAAAGCTGCGCGCAATGACACGGATGCTGGGATTTCTCTGCTGCTAGCCTGCAGCTCAGAGCTGGTGACTCTGTAGCGGCTCCGAATGGTGCATCCAATGTGTGCTGAGTGTCCAGGGCCTCCTGGCATCCTTCACTTTAACTACAATTGCTTTCAGAAGACTAATAGAGCCCGTCTGCGTGGCGCAGAGGGGAGAGGAAGTGAATGGAATTAAACGGGCTGCGTGGCCCTCTTCCAACCTGTCGTGTAACTGCTGAGAGACGCCGTGTACTCGGGAGCAGGAACAACATAAAGCTCTTTACCTGGTTTGTGGTTTTGGTAGCAAAGGATCTCAGGGACAGAGACAGTGCTCAGATCCGCTGGATCAAAGGGAACAGGCCCTTCACTGATGGCTGCCTCCCCTTCTGGTGCTAAAAATAGTTGATGAGCCAGTATGAGGATGGTTGTGGCTGTCTGCATTCCTGTAGGAAAGTGCAGGCTTGGTGAGTTCCCAGACTGTGTTTTTGCATCTTCTCCTCTGCTGACAAACAGATTTCAGTGAAATGCTGCTATTTCTGTACCTCTTACAACTGGTTTTGGAGCATCCTGGGACTTCACTCGGGTTGTATTGAGCGTGCTGGGGAGGGGAAGCTGCCTGGGGAAGGAGAAGCTGCCTGGGGAAGATGCAGAAGGGTTGTAGGCTGCTGGTCTAATGGCCAGGGAGCTTGGGTGATTTCAGCAGCCTGGTTTTCCAAATCTTCTGGACCCATATTCTTCAGCTACAATCTCTTCCCCATCCTTTTCCTAGCCAGGAATTGTAGCCCTCCAGAGGCAGATGTGTTCCCGTCGGGGTGTTGTTGCCAGCCTGTGATGAGCCCGTTGCTGTGCTTCTTACTCTCGTCATGACAGACTGTCGAAGAAATCAGTGACTAAGTGCACTTTGCAAATACTCTAGTAACAAAAATGGCTCATCTGGACTGGTTTCTAGGTGTAAGCTAACTTAAAATTCAAGGCACTGGGGATTTCTTAGGAAGTAGATTGGCTGCAAGAAATACTTGGACTGGGAATTTTTGCATTATGTTACCATCCTTGTACTGAGACAATCGTCTGCATCTCAACAGAATTGTTTAGTGCCCTAAAATGGTGCAGTCACCAGCCTGGGGTAAAGCTGAGGTTTAAAAGGCAGATGGTTGTGTCGTCTGTTGTGTTATTTCAGCTCTAGTTCACCCTTTCCCTTCACTGCTCCTCAAAAAAATAATAAAATTCAGGTTCACTTAGTGTGATTCTATCAGGCAAGACAAGGCACAGGGCTGTGTGTTGCTTCCTACGTAGAAATGACTGTAACCTTGTGATTCAAGATGTTGTTTCCTTGGAATTGCTGGGGAGGGTTATTCCCTTCACACAACTGCTGTCCTGCATGTCACCTGCTAACAGAGCTGTGCCGTATTCCCAGTGCGTGCGTGTCGGTGAGGAAGGGAGATGTCTGGAAGTCAATTGGATGAAGGAGATACTCAAATGTGACTGAAATACCTTAAAGCCCTTTGCTTTCGTGGTAGAAGGAGGTTGACGAGTCTCAGAACTTCTAACTCTGGGATACTTCTATAAAGACACGATGGCTGCAAGCACACGGCTGGATTTCTGGCATCTGTGCTTCTATTTTTTTACTTCATTTTTTATTGATTAAACATGGTAATAATTTTGTAATGCAAACGTTTCCTCCAGGTTTTGAGTCTGTATCATTTAAGGCCCGAGTTCCAGATTTTTGTCCTCTAAGAGCCTTTAAAAAATGGTGGCACAGGGAACAGAGGGTGTTTGTCCAAATCTCCTTGGCTTTCTTCTGGCTCACATCTATTTATCGACATCTAATACCTGCCCTCTGCCTGTGCACGCTTGTCTTGTCCCAATGAGCCCAGTTTGTCCAAGGACAGCATTTGTAACTCACGTGCAGAGGGACCAGAAGGAGGGGAATAGCAGGAAAAAGAGTTACTGGAGCATGTAATCTGCTCCAGCAGCTGGCTCACGTTTCCTTCTCTAAAAGCTGCCTTTTCTCCACGCACATCCTCCTGTGGGCTCAACTGATGCAATGCACGTCATCTTAATCCCAGATTCCTGCACACTATTTGTGACAGGGAATCTTGGCTTAATCCCTGAGTGTAGCTGAAAAGCAGTTGTGTGGTGTAGCGATGATAACAAAATCAGTGGCTGCTTCTGGGCATCGGGAATTTCCTTCAGAGAAGTCAGAGCTGATCTCGGTGGGCTGCCCTGGGGGGGTGTTGCCAATAGCTGGCTCTGAGTCCTGGAGCTGCTGGAGCACACGGAGAGGGGAATGGGGTAAGAAACAATCATAGCTGAGCTGGAGCATGAAGCTAAGGAGATGAAACTTGGCTTGTGTCTGTTCCACAGGTGTTTGGAGGCAGTTTTGGGAAAGCTGGCCAGGTGCTGTGTCACTGCACTGGGATGGTGTGAGCACAAATCAGCTGCACACGTCCCAGTGTTGCCTGCCTGCAGAGCCTGCGAGCTGGTCGAGCTGCTGCTGTACAACCTTTCCAGGGAAGGCAGCAGGCAATGTCCTGAACTTCCCAGCAGTGCTGTATCCTGCTGCTGCTCTGGGCCTCTCATTGACTTGAAAAGCACTAATTGCTGTATTATGCACTTAAAATGCAAAATTGATGGCCTAGTGCCAGTCCCCTCTGCCATTTGCAACCAGTTTATCTGGAGGGAGATTGGTGTGGAAAACCAGTGAAATTTTCTGTTATTTTTACTTGTAGAGATTGTATTGGGCTGTACTGGTTAGTGGCCTGTGTGCATGCTTCTGCCGCTGGTACTGGACTTGTTGAGGTAGGAATGGAGAGCTGTACTGCTCTCAGGATTTTTTGTTATTGCCACCTTCAGTAATTGCTTTGGAAACAAGTATTCCAAAGCAACTTTATCCAGATGTATTTTTGTCCTTGGCTTGAAGGTTTTTTAAATTAACTGCTTTATGCAAGAGCTGACTCACTGGTCTGGGATCAATTCTGATCGTTTTAGCTACAGAGCTGCTGTGTTGAAATTAATTGTAATTTTTTAAGGAAAAGAACAGTGTCCAGTGGAAAGCTGATCCTTTGGTTTGAACGAAAAAAGTGTTCTGTCTGGGAGTACTGCTGCTTCCCTGGTGTCTGGAAAAGCTGGAACAACTTTCACCAAATCCCTGAGCTACCAGCCACTGCCAGGAGGGAATGGGTACCTGTGCAGGCAGGTGACTCTGAACTCTGCAAGCTGCCATTTCGTTTGCAAGAAAAGTGCAGTGGTGATGAGGTGTTGGCTTTGATACCTCGAAGAAAAAGTGATCCTCATCTTCCTGGCATCACTGCAGAAAGCTTTTGTGGTGAGGAAGCTGAGCTAGCCCAAGAGTTCAGTGCTTCCTGAAGGAATCAGCACTCTGAACTGGAGCTGTTGCTCTAAAAAGCAGAGATTACTGATTCAATTTGGAAAACTCTACATGTGGAACTGAGAAACAGTAAGAAACAGGAGGTTTTTCCTCATTCCAACTTTTATTTCATATAAATAATCCCTCTACATCAGATTTGTCAACTTTTCAGTTTTTTCTCTCACCATAAAGAAGAAACAGCTAAGCCACAGTTGTCTGAAAAATCACAACCCAGGCACCAAACAAAGTGCATCGAGCAAAGTGTTAATGAGCAGGAAAGAATACACTTAGAACAGGCACAACCTGTCCAGTCCCATCCCTGGAGCCTGGATCAGACTCAGTCCTTCCTGGGCATCATTACCTGCAAAGTCACTTGGAAGAAAGGAAAAAAGGGAGGGAATGGAGGACCAGTGATGGTTTTCCTTTCAGAATAGAGTCTAGGGCAATAAGGTTTTTTATCTCTTCAACACAGTGCTGGATCAGGGCAATGTAAAATTCCTGCCTGGCCATGTGTCTGACTGCTCCTGGGGCATAACAGCTCTTGAGCTGAGACTGTGTGTTCCATGGACCATGAGGCAAGCTGGCTCCTGGGAAATGCTGGTAATGACTCAGTCTGACTGGACCAAGAGTGAGGTCAGAGACCTGATGTACAAAATAATAATAAATTAAAAAACTAAACAATTGCAAGCAGGTTTTTGAGCCAGTCAGATAAGGAAAAACAGCCTTTAACAGTGATGGAGAAGCTCCAGGACCTGGAGCAGTTTTACAATCTTCTTTTTATCTGTTCTTTTATCTGTTGGGTAAGTCCAAACAAACTTCGTTGGGTTGAAGATGTTTCTACTGATAAAACACAAAAGCTGCATGCTCTGTTTCTTGATAATACCTGGTGTGATGCCAGTAAAGTCTCCTGAATTTGGCACAGGGAGGAAATTCCCAGGCTTGTGCTTCATGATAGGTGTCACGGGTCTAAGTCACGTGGAAAACCAAATGTTTGTCTGTGCAAATATTAGTTTATTAAAGCAGCTTAGACTATTTCAGTCCACACGTGCCAACCTGATCTCCAGGGCAGTCTGCCAGCCTGGTCAGCCAACATCCTTCAGGACATTCCAGGCAGTCTCCACACACACACCTGTCCCAGGGACATTTACTCTGGCATCAAGTTTTAGAGCAGCACCTCAAAATGAGGGTGATGCCTGCTCTGCACTGTCATTCAGAAGTCAGAAATTATGTTGTGTTATTCCTTGTGCCTTCTCCTTAACTGGTAGCTTATTCCAGCTAGGTCCTAGCTTGCTGTAACTAGAAAGCCAAGCAGCTGGAATTCCTGTATGTTTGTGCTTGTAAATGCTCCTCCAGATCCTCCATTTGAAAGGTATCTTTAAGGCCAGCTCAGAAGATCTGCGGGGCAGCTTAGAGAGGACTCCTGCCCTCTTATTCCAGCACAAGGCTATGGAAGGCACAACCAGGAAGGTGAAAATGCTGGATGTGAAGTCTTGGACCTCCAGCTCCAGTCTGGCCTGGGTCCTGCTGCCAACTGCTTTGGGCAGTGTGGTGGAGGAGGAAGGTTATTGTGCTGTCCCCCTCCTTGCCGTGCTGCAGGAATGCTCAGTTACCCTTGGGAAGGGGGCACGGAGTTTGCTGAGCTATGCACACACCTGGTCACCCGAGCAGCCACCTTCCTTGGCACAAAGCACTGTCCTGGTGTGCTCCTCAGCATCTAAGAGGGGAGGAGAGCTGGAGGCTGAAGGAGGAGGTGCTGGGGTTGATCTGTGCTTGTCAGAAGCGCTCCATCCATCCATCCATCCATCCTGCTCGTGCCCCGCAGCCCCTGCCACTACCGTACACCTCTGCCAACACTTCAACCACGTGCACACCTCTAGTACAAGAGCTCTGAACACTACTTCTTCACCCACCTACTGAACTACACCCTAACACCTCACCCCTCTGCTCTGCCCGTCGCCTCTTCCTGCTGTTCCAGTTGCTGGCACAGCCCCTGGCATGTGCAGGCTCCTCTGGCCTTTGGGGAAAAAAACGAGGGTGTGCCCAGAAACCCAAACCGTAACTTTAAACAGAATTAGTCATTAAATAAAATAAAGTGCATCCAGTAGACATTTCCTTGGCTTGCCACGCAGCTGCAATATATGCCAAACAAATAGATAAGTGGTGTTTTCTCTGTAGGGTGGGAGTGTGTGCACCCTTCCCTGTCCTTTGACACACGGATAGGGAAGGGGGATGCCAGAACTGTGAGTAGGAGTGGTGATGGGGACCCCACGTGTTGTGAATGGTGCTGAAGGGCACTGGGCAGGTGCTGAAAGCTGATTTCATAGAAGGTAAGAGAGTGAGGACAAGCTTGCGCTCCTCTTCTCCTCCACCGCCTCCAGCACGTTATCCTGCGAAACGAGAGCAGAGACAGCCGCAGGATTATCAGTCTCCAGGGAACTGCTGAGCTGTAAATTAAAATGTCTGCTGAGTTCCACCCTGCCCTTCCTGCATGGCTGGGGCTGCCTGGGAGGCACCACTGGGGCATAACCCAGATACCTGCTGCCAATCTGACAGCAGCAGTGGGGGCTCTGCTGCCCAGGAGACGAGCTGACTACCAGTCTGGATTAAACACTCTCAATCCTCCTCTGGGATGGATACATCAACTTTACTCTTTCCTTATATCTCAGGAACAACAATTCTGACGTGTTCTTCTGTGTGCTCGTCCAGCACCTGGAGCACCAAGAGAAGGGACTGATTTCAAGTAGGGCTTTGTGATCCTTCCTGGGGCCTGGGGGTGCAGCATTTGTGAACCCCAAGGGCAGAGGATGAACCAGCTTTTCTTAATGAAAAACTATCCTGTGAGTGGAGCCTGCTGTCCTAGAGCTGCTTCCAGACCCAGACATGCTGATTTTAACGGGGAAAGGCAGATTTTCTATTCTTCTCTAGTTGCCAGATGCTTGGGTGCTGCTCAGAACTGCTGAGCTAGCATTTTCCTGCATCCATGTCTAAATCCATAGATCTGCCTTTTCCTGATGCAGATTTCAGCACCCAAAGCTCCCAGGAAAGGTCAGGGAGGGGGATATAAAAAAAAGAGATGAAATCCTGCAAAGGCAGGAGAGGCTACAGGAAGCTTGGCTTGCATAAAAAAGAAACCTCTCAAGGAATCATCTAAAGACACAGCCAGAGACATTCAACAAGGAACTGCACTGAAATCAGACCCGAGGTGCTGACACAACTGATGTTGTGTACAGCTGGGATGAGATTGTTGCCGGAGACTTAATTCCCTCTCCTGTCGGTGTGCAGCCGTGTGAGGGCTGTCTGTGTCCTGCTGCCGAGGGGTGCTCAATGCTGTGGCAGCACACTGGGATTTAATGGGACTGGGAAGGGCCAGAAGCAGACTGTCAGACACACCTGGTGGTCCAGATATTGTAAAATAATCTGGTTTATGAGTCTGAGCTGACTCCAGCATGACCTCTCTCTATTGTGAATCTATTTGATCACTGATGCTTTCAGAAGGCTCTGACTGTGTTTCAGTGCTGGGAGACAATTCCCTTCCCTACTTTGCAGTATTATCCTTTCAATACAGACACCTTCTTCCCATGCATGAATGAGTCTTTACAGCCAAGACACTAGTGAGCTTTAAAGTCATTACTTCTCTTGGTAATTAGCCAGAGTGATTAGCCTTTCTCACATTTCCCACTGTATCCTCTTTCCCATATGTACCTCCAGGGCCGGTGGGAGATTGAGCAGCTCTGGGCTGGCTGTGAGCTGGGGCTCAGGACAGCAATGCCCCTGGGTGCTGCCTGGGCTCTGCCAGCAGAGTGGGAATTCTGTGGTGGCAGAATTCCCTCTGTGTGTCAGTGTCACAGTCAGGAGAGGACAGATACAGATCACTACTGTCTGTCTCACACCTCCCGGCCTGGCTGGCTGGGGGATGTCACTGGGATGGCCTTCACAGCCAAGCCAAGACCAGGTCTTTGTGGGACCTACTGGTTAGGCCCCACATGATGGGGGGATGTGCAGAACTCCCTGAAGCTGCAGCTGAACATAGCTGATGAAGGTCTGGGATAGCAGGAACAACTGCGGAGTACGAGAGCAGCTCCATTCCCAGTGTTTGGAATGGCAGCAGCTCACCCGTCAGAGCCCTGAGTTATGTTTAGGCATGTTAAGTTCCAGTAAGTGGCCCTCAGGATTCAGCTGTGGCGAGCTTCCAAGTGCTCTGACAGGTAGCCACCTTTTCCTAATTTTCCTATATTTATTCCTGGGCTTCTCCAATACATCGGTCCCTGCCCCAGCATTGTGTTCTGGCTTGGATGCTTCTTCCCCTTTGCTGGTGTTCACTACCCACATATCTACCAGGGGTCACAATTCCACTGCTTTCTGCCTTCATTTTCCTAGACTTAACAACATTCCCTCAACAGCCCTGGAGTCCTTTGCTCTGTATCCTTAGTTTCTTGCACCATTGTCACAGAATCCCTGTGTCTTCCAATGTTAACACTGTCCTCCTGTGCTGTGCCATCACTCCAGAGGTATGGAGACAACTGTGTCAAGTCCCACTCCCTGAGCTCTCCATTTAGGTGGTACTCAGAGGTGTTCCGGGAATCTGAAATGCCCACGGCATGACAGTGGGCTCCAGAGGGTGGTGTGGGCTGCAGGAAGGACTGGGGAAGCCGATGCTATTCAAGGCAAGCCCTTGACCCTGCCAATCCTAGGCCAACTCCCCAAACGTACCAGCAGATGGTATCTTCCTGTCTCCTGAACCTTGAGGAAGCTGGTTGTTCTTCCGCAGCTCCGTAACTGTTTTGGGAAGTGCTGGTTTCTGCTTGTGCCTCTTCCTGCACCAACCTTGGGCGCTGGCTTGCATCAGAGCCGACCTCTGCTGACCTCCTCTGTCCTGCAGCACTCAGGCCCTGCCTGCCCCACTCCTGTTTACGTCAGCCAGTGCTGCAAGGTCAGATCCCTGGAGCTGCTCTGGAAATCTACCCCCAGCTGCATTTTCTCTAAAGATGTTAAGATTAATTTTCTCAAGAGAATTCAGGGAAAAGCTTCTGTGGTTTTTGTGTATCGTTTACTTCTCTGGGACTTGTTGGACATTCTCCAGGGATTCCAGTCCTGCACTTCGAGTAAATATTTATTCCTTGCTATTTGAAGCGAAGGATGAAAGCCCCACCACACTCTCTGCACAGCATCTCCCACTGATTTGAAGGTGCTGGAGATTTTTAGTGCCATAAATAGACATTGGGAGGGGGAGCTGTGAAACCCACGTGGTGGCTGCACAGGGCTGCGGTTGTGCAGGAAGAGATGTGAGTTCTGCATTTAATGTGAGTGGGACACGGGCCCCGTGGAGCCCCCAAGCAGGGCAGGGAGCCAGCACATCGTTATCACTGAGTACAGATGTTTCCAGCTGTCACAGGTACCTGCTGAGCTCTGAAGTGGACTCAGGACCCTATTACCAAACCATGGGAATCTCCATCACTGAGATGAAAATGGACTACTCTAATTTATTGTTTCCTCTTAGCTAGTGTCTAATTAAAGTTATCCTGAGTGAGCAAAGTAGTCATTAATTCCTTCATCCTCTAATTTGGTGGGAATTTTGGTATATTGGAGAGGCGTGGCTGGACAGTAATCTCCCACTACGTCCATCCAGGTGTTTCATAACATTCTCCTAAATGCTGTTGGAATTAATTTCCCTCACTTGAAGGAATTCTAGTTCAAGCATAGAACCAACTCCTGCTGGTTCTTGATGTTTTGTCTTTTTGAAACCACTATGACGCTTGCAC
The DNA here is from genome assembly GCA_013400735.1 of Pomatostomus ruficeps. NCBI lineage: Eukaryota > Metazoa > Chordata > Aves > Passeriformes > Timaliidae > Pomatostomus > Pomatostomus ruficeps. Next base: position 130,677 of record VYZT01022356.1, read on the forward strand.
TTCTCCCTGCCTTTTGTATGGATTGGATTATAGGGAAAGTCTTTGTTAGCAGCTTAGCCACTTCATCCCTAAGCTCATTTGTACCTCTGGGAGGAATACTGAGCAACACCGGGGGACACATTGCTGTGTAGGGTCCGCAGAAAAGCTTCCGGAATCCGGGAAAAGGCAGTTGGTGGGGGGATCTGCCTGCCTGGCTCTGAGCAGATCATTGCCTCAAGTGCCTACTTATGGAACAAAGCTGCTGCCTCTGTGAAGGAGAGAGGCAGGGGTATCCTGAGAGCCACTCCCGTGTTAGGCAAGCTGGATTATGTTCTGGAAACACTCATCTTTGTTTAGTGTGACGTCCTGCTCTGTGGGACATTGCCTGGAAAAAACACTTTGCAAAGAGCCCCTACCCTCTCTCCTTTCCTCTTCCTCCTAATTTCTACCTTACCTTTGTGCTTGTCATCCTTTGTTCCTTCTCCTGGCTTTGCATTTGCCTTGATGGAAGAAAATTGTTTGTTTGTGTAAAACCTGGAGTACTGCTCCATAACTGGCTCTGTTCTCCCTCCCTTCTGTTTGGTTCATAGGCCTTTGCACCAGGAATCATCTCACCCTGTGTATTTATACACTGCCCTGCACATTAGTGTTACCATCTGTAATTCAAAGTGTAGCACTCACAGACCTTGTACTGGGAAGAGAATCCCACATATGATCAACCTTCTCCCACGCTCTGCCCACAAGGTGGGCTCCTGTGGCTTTGCAAGTGTTTTGGGGAAGGACCACACTGACCCTAAGTTGTGATCACCCCAGAGACAGAAATAAACTCATCCCACTTATGGGATGGGTTATTCCTCCCATCCTTTCTAAGGTCATTGTTTCCCAGGAATAGTTCAGTATGTGCCCTTACTAATGTGTATCATCAACCAGTCTCAGCAGCCCAGTTTTCTGTCCAAATTTTCCTGTCTGACTTTCCATTCCTTCCCCACCCGCTCCAGGACAGGCGTTTGGGATGCACAGGTTTAATTACCTTAGAGATCCATAGCCCTGCTAAAGAACACTTCTGAACTGTTACCTGGTATGCTGCCGTTGTACCACAGAAAATGGAGTTGTGGCCCTACACTATGGCTGAGAGCATTAATGAGATGACTCACCTTATGTCAGGCAAGCCGGTGCAATCTCTGCTAGTTGTGAGTGTCCCCTCTGTCTTTGTCCTTGCAGTCCTCAGGCTGGTCCCCTTCCCTGGACTGGGATTTTGCTGTGTCCTGCTCAGGCCCAACAGTCTTGTCAGAGCTGGCTTTCTCTGGGGTCAAAGGCTCATGGTGTTCAGTGCCTTCAGCATCTTCACTTCCTTTCAGTGCAAGTGCCTGTCCCTCAGTAGTAGTGGTTTGGGTCACTTCTTCCCTGCCTTTGCTCACCAGCTGTCCTTGATCTGCATCCAGTCTGTCTCCTGCTGCTGTGTCGAGCTTTCCTCCATGGCCGTTGGAAGAGTTCTCAGAGGACTCCTGTTCCACAGCTGGGTGTTTCTCCAATCCAGCTCCATCTACATTCACTTCCACAGGCAATGAGGAGGTCTCCTCGCTGCCAGGCCTGGTGGCTTGCACAGTGCTCGGAAGGCTGCTCTGTGAAGCAGTGCTGTCAGTGCTCTCCTTCTCCTGGGAGATGTCAGCAGTGCCAGGCTTCCCACTGGCATCTTCCCCAACGCTTTCCTTGCTTGGCTTGGGCCCTGGCTCCGAGTCCCCCGTGCTGGCTGCAGACACCTCTGTGCTGCAGCCCCTCACTCCCCTCCGCTCCTCCTTCTGGCCATTGTGGGCAGGCTGGACCTTCCCACTTCGCAGATGCTGTGAGGAGGAGGCCCCATGATCCTGTAGGCTTGGCTGTTTCCCCTTTTCCTCCAGCTCAGCTGTGCAGTTCTCTTCCACCCCCTCGTCACCTCTGCTCTTCCGCCTGTCCATACCAAGGGTCTTCTGAGAAACAAAGAACATACTAAGTTCAGCTTATTAACATACCAGTATACTCTATTTCTTGTCTGTAACGGTTCTCAAAGCTTGAGGAAAAATTTGCAAAGGATGTAGGTGGAAAAGTGTTCAGGGACCAGAATAGGTGGGGTGGTTGTGCTCACAGAGGGTCAGTGAAGCTGCTGTCACACCAGGCCATGTGAGAACTGTTAGTGACGGGTACAGTTACCCAAACACCCAGTTCTGGAAAGGATTGGAGATTCTGATTTTCCTGATAGGGCCTGTGTTGAGAAAACTCAGCAGCCAGTCTGTAATTCAGGAACTCACTTGGCCATCAAGGTCATCCTTCAGAAGAGACATGTCCTCGCCTTCTTTTGCATCCCATCTGTCAAGAAAAAGTAATCAACATTTAGGCCTTGAAGTTTTTATAAAGCCAGAATCCCTACCTGACGCCTGGATAGGGATTCCTAGCAGGGCCATGTATTCCTTGTCTGAGCCCCTTCTCCAGGCCCATCCAGAGACACTCATTTGAGACCACTAAATCTTAATGAACTGGTTGTTGTAATTCTAATTGTAATGAACACATAAACTTCAATTGCCAAAACAGACAATTGAGTCAGACTCAGAAGATACAGTTTGCTTGTGCTGATGCCTGCCACAGTCTGGTCCTGCTTGCCTGACCGTGCCCAGGTGGCCCAGGTCTCCACGACAGCAGACACAGAGGCAGACACTGAAGGCTAAAATTACTTTGAAGTAGCTTGGAAGACAGAGAGACAATTTACAAGGGCCTGGAGTGACAGGACAAGGGGCAATGGCTTCCCACTGACAGAGGGCAGTGTTAGGTAGGATATGCTTCCTTGTGAGGGTGGTGAGGCCCTGGCACAGGTTGCCTCTTCATAATTAGGCAGGGAGTGAGATGTGGATGTGCACACCATGGCAGCACTGCCAGCTCCTCACCTTCTGGCTCTGCCCGTCAGTCTGTCCTTCCCCTTCGCTCGGCTGCTCACAACAGGCACTGTTTTCGGACCAGGGTCGCTCACATTCACTCCATGATGTCCTCCACCTAGAAAACAGGTTGGAAATGCCATGCAAAAGCAGGCAGAAGCAGCTGATGAACCGCTGAACAGGCCAACACCCTTGTATCCTTGGAAAGGACCTCCGAAGTGGGAAGCCTCTGAAGCTGTGTGCATACTGCACGTATATTTTCTAGTCATAAAGACAAATCAAGAATTTAGGGTATTTCTTGTGTGGCTTTTTTTTTATTCCAAATTTCAATTCTAACTTTAAATTCTATTCCTTGGATACAGTCTCACTTGTGCTGTTCTTGGAAGACTTCTCTTCTTCACACAGCTATGAGAGCAGCTATGTGGTATGTTCCAAAAGGCTCTCCAAATCTGCAAGTGTCTGGAGAGAATCCTCTCCCTGAGGCATATCAAAGGTGCTGGTATTTAGAGGGGTGACACAACAGAATCCTGTGCTTTACTCACCTCTCCCGTCGGGAGGAAAGGACCTGTGCTGGAATTTCCTTGCATTCCTTCCCCCTGCAAGGACACAAGAAAGGATGCACCAAAGTGAGTGAGGGTCTGTAGTGGACAGGCAGCAAAAAGCCTGATGATCAAATAGGGTATCATGAGGGAAAGCTTTGTTTTGCCAGTCCATCTCCTGAGAAACAGGAGTCAGGATGGACTTATGCTAGTAAAGAAGCCAGCATGTGCCATAGGAATCAGAGATGATGTGCTCTGGAATAGGATTGCCTCTTAGACCAGTGTGTGGGAAAGGAGGCAGGGCTGAGCTTTCACACTGTGTCGTACCAGGTTACAGAAGCCACTGCTCTCCCTGGGAAGGTCCAAAGCTCCTGCACCCAGCTGCTCAAATCCCATCCCCTGAGCCCTCTGCCCAGCAGGGAGGGCTGAGCCCCCAGCTCAGAGGCGTTTGCCCAGGAAAGCAGAGCTTCACAGCTGACAGCCACGGCAGCTGCTGCGGCACTGGGATGCGCACGATCAGCGTTCACTAGCGTCAGGACAGAGTCTAGGTGTCCCTTGCCAACCTTTCTTATTGCTGGGATTATCCAAGGCTGGCTCCCCATCCTTAACAAAGTCCTCTTCAAACCTGCAGGTTAAAAACAGGCATTGTCAGACCTGACCATCCTCCTCCAGTGTGCAAAGCATGGGCAGGAGCCCTTGGCACGATGCAGGCTCCAGCCTTTGGCCCTTCTGCACCTGCCCACAGGCAAACGTGCAGGTTTCTCAGCAGCAGCTGAAGCTGCATGTGCTAACTGAGGCTGTGAGGCAGTTCTTCCCCAAAGGAGAACCTCTCAAACCTTTACATCAGCACCCATATGTATATATTAAATTCTGTGAACATCCTATAGATGTAGTGCAGCTGTACTACACTCAAATGCAGCTTCCAAAGCTTCCAAACACAATCCGAAGTAGCTTCAGGACTTGTCATCTCAAATCAGACTCATTTGGTTGGTTTCTAGTCATGCTTGGTTTATATTATGGCTTTTCTCTTAAAAAGGGATTTTTGGAAAAACAGTAGGACTCAGGGCTGTCTTGCCATCAACACTCAGCACCCACTTAAGAAAATTCACCCCTAATTATTGGGATCTCAGCTACTGAAAATTGATGTGTTTGGTCCCATTCCTCAGCCAAAGGATTGTCCCACCTACCTGCCCTGTACCAGCTGTTCTATCACCAAACCTTTGTAACATTCCCTAACTCCACACCCTACTGGAAGCTTACCCTGCTCCAGGTGCCAAATCATCCTCCAAAGCTCTATAGCTGGTGTGACCCAGCTGAACCAGCACAGTCAGAGGGACAGTGATTAAGGCAGGGACGTGTCCAGCCCCATTCCCAGCTGTCCCACATTGCTGTTCCCAGCATTGCTCCTGTATCACACAGGTGCCCCTTTGAAGTGACCCCTTTGCCCTGCAGTGCCTGAACAGGCTCAGTTGATGGGGTGGGGAGGATTTAGGCATGTTGGGCTCTCCTGTGCTTGAAAAAGACAAACAAACAGGGCAGAGAGAGAACCTGTGATGAACTAGCAATTCAAGTTTGTCCATCCCTGTTTCTGGAAGAGCGCCTGTACCCTCCTGCCATTGGGTTTGTTCATGTGGAAATGGAGAGGATCTTCCAGATGCAGACTGAGCCTTGGTTCATGCTCCTCTCCCTCCCACAGTCCATATCTTGGTTGGACCAAAGGCAGGCAATCTTTGTCAGCACACGGTATCCCCTCTCAGGGTGGGAGAGCTTGTATCAGGAAGAAAACATGAGAATCACTCTGACACCAGATCCCACTTTTGGGCATGGTCAGGGGAGGAAGAGGCAGCAGTGTGGTCAGGCACATGACAGCATGGGATTGATAAGTATCTGCAAAAGATCCCACCACTGGCTTTAGGCCTGCTGCAGGTAAAGCACCCCGGAACAGGGAAGGACCTACATGTGCTCCGACTTCTCCACATCCCAAGCCCGTCGCCACTCGCCCTTGGCATTCTTGTGACGTGCCAGGCGCTCCAGGTCGATCTGGTCTCGCTCCCTCTTCCAACGGATGTACTCTGAGCGCTCTCGGCCAGTCATGGGAAAACTCAGGTCTCCAGGACTCTTCTGGACTGGCTTCCCACCATCCTGGTGGAAGGAAAAGAGCTTCTGGTTAATAAAACTGTCTGTACAGGGTACTTTGTACTGTCACCACCACAAATGCTCAGCAATATTTGAAAACAACCTGGGACAAGGTCAGCTCCTTTCTCTGAAGTGATGTGCACACACCAGGACTCTGCTTTACCCAGAGCCTAAATACAATGGGACTGTTTGGCTCTACAGATGGGAAAACTGAGGCAGGAGCCTTTGCTAAGGTTTACTTATGGCATAGAGTCAGTTCCTGGAGTGCTTGCAACATCTCTCAAGAGGGTTTGAATGATGAGTCCCCCAATCTGAAGAGTTTGGGATACTTAAATCAAAGTTATGCCTGTGAAATCCTTCACAGTGAGAAGGCAGGGAAGGAAGCCAACCTTCTGTGACCACCAGGCATCCATGGGAGCCCACAGTAGCAGAGCTGGGGCCAACCCTGTGCCTGAGAGCAGCATTCCCAGAGCAAAGGGGCTCTTTACCTTCACTGTTGTCAGGCTCTTGGTTTATTGCTCCTCATGACAGACTGGATAAGGGCTGACACTGCTCAAAAATATAAAGCTTAATGGAAAGACAGTTCAGAGCTGATGGAGCATGTGGGGGGAAGTAGCCCAGCTGTCAGGTTAATGGATGAGGTGGAAGCAGGAGACGACAGGCTGTGGTGTGTTGTCAAGCAACAGTGTGTAGGGAATTGCTTAGTGCAGAGCCGAGTCCTGGGGTGCTAATTACCAGCGGGTAATTCATCACCTCATACACGTGTCCTTCCGCGCCAGCCACCCTCACACCTTCCCCAAAGAGGAATTAACTCCTCAGCCTTGCACTGCGGATAAGAGAAGCAGCAGGAAGGAGGGACTGAAAGCCCTGTTGCCAAGGTGACCCACCTGCGTGGGCCAGAGCACCAATTGCTCCTCCATTCCTCAGCTGGCAGGAGCTGGGGACCTGACACCGTGTCCCCGTGGAGGGAGAGGTGAGGTCCACAAAAAGGCAAGACACAGCAGGGTAAAGCCAGGGCAAGCACTGTCCCTAGGCTGGGGCACAGCCTGGGAGTGCTCCCCACCACTTCCAGCCCCATAGTAAAGCACAGTGGGTCCTGCCAGGATGGATCCTGATGCATCCGTAAAGCCAAAAGCAAGGGAAGGACTGAGGCTGATGCCTGTGCTCTCTTGTGGGGAGAGGGAGAAGTGGCTGGGGACCCACAGAGCAGGAGGAGCCCAGTCCTCACCTCAATTACTGTGTAGCTGTGGTTAGCTGGACCACAGAATATTGTGCTCCCCCTTCCTGCTCTGGGGGGCTCAGCTGGAATTAGTGTCTAAGAGCCCATCTGTGTCCTCCTAATGAATCACACTGAGGTGGGGTTATTCTATTTGTGCTCCATTAATTAAAGCATCTGCAGGCTCAAGGGAGCCAGCATGTCTCCAGGCTTTGCATTAAACAGTCAGTGGGAAGGCCTGTGCTTTAATTTACCTCCATCCTACTCAGCTCCTGCTGAAGTGAGGAGCTGTAGCTAATACGGCCTGAGCTTTTCAATCCACAAGGAAATAGTTTCAGGAGAGGAACCCGCCAAGGCTGTGCTGTTACAGGGGTGAGCATCTTACCCTTCCTAACATCCCTGTGACTGTGTGAAGGGCTTGAGTAGCCACAACAAGGTGTGGAGACAGGTCCCTGTCACCTTTCCAGCGCTGCTTTGCTCCAGGTGTGTCCAGCTGCTCAGCAAAGCTTTGAATGATGGGAGGGGTAACAGCGGGAGCCATGTCAGAGCACATTGGTGCTTCACAGAATTCCAGGATGTTTTGGGTCCGAAGAAACCGCAAAGATTATCTTCCTTTAGGACTATGGTGGGGAGGCACATCCTACTGGTTTCCTCTTCCATGACTAGGGTCCCCACAGAGGGACCTGGGCCCCACTCACCTTCCGGCTGTGCTCACTTTCTGGGCCTCTGTCACTGTCTGATCTCCTCTTCTCTGCTGTTCTCCGCTCTTCTGCCTACAAGAGAACGGACACAGGAATTATTTCAAGGATTAAGCAAGGATTCCTGGCAGGGGAATCAGTACCTGAACCTATGCCGACCAGGACATGTAAGAACTGCTCAGAAAAGATCAGCAAAAGAGGAAGGATTGTTTCTGGGGCCCCAAAACAAACTGATGTAGAAAAAAAAAAGTCAGAAAACAAGGGGTGTATGAGAAAAGCATTCCTACAGGTCCTTTCTTCTCCCAGGATGGAAGCAGAGTGGTGTCCTGCATGGTCCTGGTTTTTTCCAAGGCAGACAAAGTTTCAGGTACCTTTCCAGATTTGGGCCATCTTCGGATTCCACTGTACAAGATCTGGGAGCCTATCTGAGGTGCAGCTACAACCCAGCATGGTTAAACGAGGAGTGATTTTAGTCTCCGGCAAACATGGCATCCTTCTACCAGGGTCCATCCCTGCTCCTGTGGGGTTTACCCATGCTGCCACCAGATTGGCAAGCTCTGCTCTGGTGTTGATACTCCCCTGCCTGGCAGGAGGCGACAATTGGCACCTGTTTCTTACTGAGCTACAGACACCAAACATGGGCCAAGCCAGGGGTTCTCTGTCCCCACAGGAGACAAATAATAGAGGCAGAACCATGTCAGAGGCCAGGGTGGGATCGCAGTGGGTCTTAACAAAACAGTCTGCAGAGCATAAAGATCTTTTAGGAAAGGCTTCCTGCCTGGTTGGACAGCTACAGGACTAGGGATGTGGGGGGCTGAGCTTGTCCTGCTGCCATTTTGCAGTGCCAAGCAGAACTGAAACACAAAGAGGAACGTGGCAGCACGAACTGCCAGCTCAGCCCTTCCAGAAAGCGGCAGCGTGGTGAGATCCAGCCCAGGCTGGAAATAGGACTTTTATTCCATGCATTCACCAGACACAGCTTTAGTTTTACAGGGAAACTCCGGATACCAGTCTTGATACCTGCAGGTCTGCCCAATCTCCTAAAGCAACTCATCCTGCTGCAGCTTGTTCCCATGTACCTCGTGGAACCATGCAGGGAATGAGCTGGGGACACATTTTTTGGGGGATTACCCACACATGCTAAGTCTGAGGCAGGTGGGAAGTGTGGCCATACAGTTCACGGACATGGCACTTGGTGCATGACAGCTTCACTGGTCTGACTGGTAGCTCCAGTACAGATGGAGGTTTGTTCAAACAGATCCTTGGAAATAACAAGGAAAATGTTAGCTATATTGTCCTGGGATTTCTCAGCAATGATTTGGGGAAAATGCAGAGGGGTCTGTGCTCAGAGAAGCTGCCCCTCGCCATATCCTGCCTGTTGCAAAAGGGGATATGGTGAAAGATGACATTGGGGATTTATTTCAAAATGTTGCTGTGAAAACTTATGTAACCAAAAATGCTCCCTCTGGACTCAAAGTCACCTGCTCTGGCAGCCCCATTTGAAGAACCCTGTAGTGAGAGATTGAATGAGTCTCTGCAGTCCCAAACAGAGCATTTACAGAGAGATTAAACAGCAGAAATCTGGGAACTTTGCTCTCCCACAGCCCTTCATCCCAGTGTCTGTCCCATTTGGAATGCTCGCTCATCAGTGCCCACCACAAACCTGGGTCACAGGGACACTGCACAACCCTCCATCCTTTCACACCCTCACTCCAAGCCAGCTGCCTTCTGCCTTAGTCTGCTTCTATTTTTACTTCTCAGAGGGCACTGTGGAAAATGGAGAAGACCACAAAAATGTAGTTCTTTTGTACCAGAACAGCAGGTCTGAGCTGTGCAGAGAACAGTCAGTTTGGCTCTTGCACTGGCTCAGGAGCAGAATTCCCATTGTCCTGCTGCCCCAGAGCTGCTGTTCCCAGTACCACACACCCAGGCCAAGAGGGAGCAAAACATGTTTTCTTTTCCTTCTTTCTCTCTGCCACTGAAATGATGAAAAATGACATGGACATTATCATTCCTAGTGTAACTTCCTGCAGAGTACGAGGAGGACACAAAAGCCTGAAGCAGTCAAGGAAAATTATGATTGTTTATCCTGAGGCTTCTGCCAAGATTTCTCAGTTTCTCAGTCCAGAATGGCCCGGGGTGGGGCCCAGGGTGGGACAAAGCCTGCTCTGAACCAGCCCTGAGATCCCAAATGCCTTCTGCCACTGGGTTTTTTCTGACTTCCTGACACACATGTTCCCAGCTAATGTCACTGTCTAGTGGTGACAGCAGTGATGCCATTACCCAGCCAATCACTGGTTTGTACCAGAAGCTCTCCAGAAGCTTTGACAGGCTTCCACATCTCTGGGCTAGTCTTCTTTTTTTAAAAATAAGGACCATCAGATGAGTTAAACAAACCTTCTGGTACCCACTTTTCCAGGCACGTGTCAGCACCGCAACTGGCATTTCTTCTGCAGGAAGAGATTTTTATAGGAGCTTAAAGCTGTTTTTCTAGTGCTCAGATTCCCCACTGGGCAGGATTTTTGAAACTAGTACATGAGAGGATTTTTTTTTTATAACTCTTTTGAAAAATCTGCCTCCTTAATTGTGCTGCCTGAAGGGAGCTAAAGACTTTTCAGCCACCCTTTCTGCCTATTTTCCCCTCCCATCTGCAATGTAAAAGCAAGTGTTTCTCCTGCCACAGGTTTGGTTCCTAGCCTCTGCAAGCACTGAGTCCGACTCCTCTGTGTTAGTCCCTGAAAGCAGCTTTTGTGTCTCTTGATTACAGTCATTTCTGATACACCATCCTGGGAAACTCTGTTAATAAAAGGACAATTTAAAAGCCCTGAAGCTCTATCAACTGCCCATTTAAAAGATGATTTGTAACCTGTTAATTAACCATTGTGCTCCACTGGTCCTGGGCTGCTGGCTCCCAGCTCTAATGTACTAATGAGCCTGAAACACTGCCAAAGCATGGAGTGGCTTTTTAGGGCTAAAAACGAAGGATTGTCTCCAGCCCTGCATGCAGGAGAGCCCTGAGGCAGGTTTAGGGGCAGCCAGGCAGAGATGGGTCCCAGATGTGGCACCTCCAAGCCAGCAGCAGCACTGGAGGTTGTGATGCTGCACCAGCAGAGCGATGGGCTCTGCAAGGAGACAGGATAATTTGGTCCCTTCAGCCCTCTGGGCTAACAGAGAGTGAAAGTGTCTTTCTAATTATGGGACCGGGGCTGTCTCGGAAAAGATCATGAGAGCAGTTTTTTTCCCTGCATTTCCTCTTTGGCAGCTCCTGCCCCAGCTGTGCTACACTCTGGGATGGACAGTGTGGGGTTACCCAGAAGCACCATGGGCAGCAAGAATGGGAGTCTTTTTCTTCTTTGGTGTTTTTTTTTTTTTTTTGGTGGTTTTTTTTTTGTTTGTTTTGTTTTGTTTTGTTTCATTTGTTTGGGTTTATTTTTCTTTATTGAATTTCATCATGAATAAAAATAGAGAAAATGCGTGGTAGCGAGGACACCCATCAAATACTTTAATAGGATAAATTTGACAAGTGCACAGGGGAGGAAGCAAATTTGACAGTGACCAGGCAACTGGAGGTGGAGTGATGGATGTGATTCTTTCTCGTAGGCCTTTGTGGGAACCCCAGAAGGGCAGGGAACCAGTTGGGGCACGAGGTAAAAAGGCCCAAAGGATGAACCGTACTGGGGTTAACAAGAGAGTGCAAGTTAATCCTTGAATCAGGGTCCCAGCTCAGGTCCTAACACACAGCTACCCAGACGACAACACTGACACCCCACCAGGCTCTCCAGCAGCTGATCCATTTGGGGATGAAAATGAAGTTTCTCTTTTAACAGCTGATTAAAGGATAGAAAGGAAAAAGTGGCAAGAAAATGGTGGTTTCCATGGCAGAAGATTAGCAGGAGTGTGCCACTGTAACATGTGCTGCTCAACATGCTCATAAATGGTCTGGAAAAGGAGCTGAAGAGAGGGATGACAGTTTGCTGATGATACTAAATCATCCAGGGCAAAGAATGTAATTTGCCCGGAAAGAGCTGCGAAAGATCTCTTGACATTGAATGCCTGCATCGTAAGATTACAGCTGAAATTCAATATCAGTAATGCAAAATAACTCACACAGAGAAAAATGCCCCTTCTTGTATACACACACAGAGTAATGAGTCCTGAGCTATGATTAAGAGTCAGGCATGAAATTTTGGTGTTACTGTGACTAGTTCTCTGAAAATGTTAGCTCAATTATTTAGGAAAAAAAAGCAGAGAAAATGCAAACTTGTTGGGAGAAGAATAGAGAACAAGTCAGAACATTGTTATGTCGCTCAGTACATCCAGGAGAGCCCGCAGCTGGAATACCATGTGCAGTTCTGGTCTGCTTGTACTGAAAGAATATGGTAAAAATAACAAAAGCACAAATGGGGACAATGAGAATGATCAGAAATAAAGAACTGTCCTCAGCAGACAAGTCTAAATAGGGACAATCTCTTAAGTTATGTGAGATGGCTGAAGGGAGACGTGAAACAGGCCAATAAAATCATTTGTACTTTGGGAAGGGACCAGGGAATGATCTATTCACTGCTTCCCCTGTTACAGGAACAGCAAATGGAACTGTCAGGGAACAAGACTGAACTAGTCTGGGATTCTAAGCTTCTATGATTCCATGGCTTTAGCCAGTGCAGCCTTAGGCATGCCCTCATACACACTCTGAACCCAGATGCTTTGAGGCCAGTATGAGCAAGGCATTGCCAAAACCACATATATGGATGTTCAGCCGCGAATTTCATATCCCATAATGAAACCAGATGAGAGATGACCTTTTCCAGGGCAGTCCATACAGTTAAAAGAGGGCACAGGATCTAAAGCCAACATCCAGGCATGCCTGTTGCTCTCTCCTAGTACAGCCTCAGCCTTGATGACCTCAGAGACAAATGTTTAAACAAGCCCGGCAGAGAGCAGAAGACACTTGCCCGGCACATTACAGAAGTACATTTGACAGCCTCAAGGGCAGGAACAGCACAGGCACAGTCAGGTCATTCCCATTACATCCAGGAGCATTGCTGATGCCTAGACTGAAATAATGATGTCTGTCATGGGGACCTCTGGGGTTACCAGCGGCTCAATCAGGCAGCTCATTTGAGGTTTATGGCATTCAAAATGCTGCTCGGCATCTGGGGTCTTGAAGCCTTAGGTAAGCCCTGGGGAGGAGGAGAAGCTGAAGATGAGCATGGGTAGTAGCAGCAAATGGTTGGCACTATCCCAGAGAGTGGCTGCAGATGTCTCTCAGCATTCCTGGGTGTGTTTGGTAGCCACTCCGAGTGTTGTTTTCCTACATAGTCTTTGCTGACCCTGTTTGCTGCAGGCATTCTTCCTTATCTGTGAAAACTCCCAAAGAGGAAAATAGCACATGCCTCCGTGTGTGTAAAGAGGAAGGTATGTGTAAAGAAGTATTTGAAATATGTTTCAAAGATTAACAAAGCTCAGCCAACTCACTCAGCAGGTGATGGCCGGGCACAGCAGGATGTGGTTCAGAAGCAGATATTGCCCAGCTCTGTTAACGTTTAAGTCGTGCAGTGAATCAGGAGGACACTGCTCCTGTCCCAGTCTGCTGTGTGGCTCCAAAGAGAAGCTGGTAAGAGAGGAGGTGAGATTCATGCCCCATATCTGGCATTGCTTTCATCAATCCTCCCAAAGCAGCATTTGTTTATGAACCCGGTGTGTTTAGGAGGCTTCTAGATCTGGCTAGGGTCACAGGGGAGTGAACAGATCATGGTTTCCTTCTTACACAGGGATGGAAGGCAGAGATACAGAGATAAGCTGCATACTATTAACATACATTGTCTCCCAAAATCCTGTGTCTGGGCCCTCCTCATGCCAGCATAAGAAGTGGATGCCATGGATAGGTTACAGGCCAGTCACTAGCACTGCACTTACCTTTTCCTTGTTATCCATGGTGATGGCAATCTGCATCCTCCTTCCCCGTCTGAAAGCCACCAAATGGTCCGTCTCCTCCTCGCTCAGGTCCGGCACTCGGCCCGGGCCAGGGAAGCTCTCGGCGCGTTTCTCGCTGACGATCCTTTTGCCCTGGAAGGGACAGGCTGAGTTAAGGACACCTCCATTAGCCCTCCTAGGAGAGTGGCCATCCCAAACTGCAAAGGAGTTTGGGCTGGCAGAACAGAAAATGAGCCAAACAGTCAGTCACCATGGCTTACAAAGCTGCCACCCCACTCTAAGGGATCTGTGATATTACAGAGGTGTGTTTAGCTGAGCACAACCTGGGCACAGTGGGATTTACTCTGCTCGGATGATCTGCAGCATGAACACTGAGGGATGGTTTTATTTTAAGCTTGTGTTGTCTTTGAAACAAATGTGACGTTGTCCTCTCCCCACACGACACGTCCCAATAAAATGCGAGGCTACCTTGGAGCATAAGCCAAGAAGGCAGAAGAGAAGGGAAACAGTGGGATTCTTTCTCTCCTGCCTTGCTCACATAGCAGTTACTCCCCTGAAGTGTATTAGCACTTGATAATTCATCATTTCATAGTCATTGTGTGTTCGTAATTCTGGAATTATTTATTCAGCAGTGGAATACTTTAGAAAACTGATATATAAATTCCTTGAGCAAGGGCAGTTTACCCCTCTCAGATATTATTTCCAGCTGTCTGTATCAGTGTCATGACTTCACTACATGGATTTACATCTGGTTCTTATTTTCTTAATGATCTTTGTTGCTGGCTGATGTCCTGCCAGTGCCCTCAGCCATCAATTCCACAAAATGAGCACATCTTTTGTACAAAAAGACATACTTTTTCTCATTTAAAAGTATCATCTTTCAAGTCAGTCATGTGCCTTTTTATTTTTGCCTTACAAGGAAATGAGAGACTTCATAAGTCATCTCCATCGTTATCGCTGATCTATTTCTTTTCTCTTCATCCATATGAAGTCTGCTCAACTTCACCAGGGATGAAGGAACCTCATCAGCTTCCTTCTCTAAAGGATGGTGCCTTTTTACTCTGTTTTCCTCCTTGGGCTTCCACATTTGCTGGAGTCTTGATTTAAAAGGCACTCAAAATCTCCAAGGAAACTTCAGTGAAACGTGGCAACTCTTTGTTGCTACAAAATTGTTTTCAAAAACAAAGAGCACACCCAGACCTCTGATTTGCAGGGAAGACTTGCAATCAGGGCCTTTGCCATGACATGTGATACCAAGAAGCCTCACATTAGCCTCATCTTCCCTCGGCTCTGCCAGGAGTGCAGATGTTAGTGTGGAGGGAGCCTTGCTGTGCACAGCCTCCGTCAGCATGACCTTTTTTACAGCTTCTCAGTCATCGAGCTTCCTAGCACATGATAAATGTTTTAGGAGACACTGGAGTATTTCCAGCAGCAGAACCTCAGTCTCTTGTTTATTCATCTTTCACATCTGTGTGATTTTGCTGTCTCAGCAGAGATAGTTCTTGAGTCAGCCCAATGCAGGGGAGAGGAATGGTGCCTGCTCTGCCTGTCCTGTCAGCCCCAGATGCACAGACATGGTGGGAACTTTGTTACACATTCCCTTGGGGATGTCCAGCTCTGCTTTTGGGTTCAGTAATCCTAGGCTGTACTGCCGAGGTTAGAACCTGAACTGGAGACTGGCCTGGCTCTGCCCTACCCAGAATACTGGTACGAAGTGTTTGGTATTCTGGTTAATATAATTTTTTTATTAAGAAAGTAAGCCCAGAGATGGTTTAGATGGTAACAGCAAGCTATTAAACCACAAGTTGTACATCAAACATTTATTCATCTTAAGTCAACAGCTGTTCCCTACAGCTCTGCAGAGTTTAGGTGTTGATGGCTCATCCTTTAGACACCTAACAGGGTCACAGATACCTCTTGTCAGGGAGGTCTGGCACTAGGAGGATGTTTGAAGGTGACTTCATCACTTGCTGTCTGACAAAGTCCCTCCGGAGACCCAACACAGAGAACCTTGTGTCCAAACACCTCAAGCACAACGGAAGCCTCAAAGAGCATCACTGGATTACAGGGAGGTGACACCTTCCCCGGGCCACTGGATGTTAAAAGTCATGGTGCAAAGGCTGGGGTGTTGCTAATGCCTTTAAACCCTGCATTTATTGAGCAGATGGCAAGGAAGACTCAGAGGAAATACAGGAAACAGCTGTTTGACAGGGCTGTGGTAGCTAGACACATCCAGGCTGGGAGACCACCAGATTTTCTGTGTAATACCCTTTGGCCTCTCTCCCTTTATGCCTCCTTCCCTCCATTCGTCTCTCCTTCCCTCCCTCCCTTCCTCCCCTTTTCGCTTCTGGCTAAGCTGCCTCGCCTGAAGGCACATTCTGCTCAACGTGCTGACATGTGTCTTCTTTCCTTGTTTCCTATTTTAACAGTCTGGGTGATCTCCTAGTCTGCTTGTCCCGCATTGGGAAATCCTGGTCCTTGGTGCCCCCAGCTCCCAGAGTGAGAGATGTCATATGAGGAGAGCGCCTGTGAAGAGCCAACAGGGACAGAGAGCAGGGTCACAGCCACAGTGCCTGGCAGAGCCACCTCCTCCCCTCCACAGGGCTTATCCTGGGTCATTCCCTGCCTGACGGAGATATGGGACTCTGGCACCAGCTCTTTAGCTTAGTCAGAACTACACCACTCCCCTTACCAGACACTGTAAGGTGAGACGTGCCCATCTCATGCCTGAGGCATGCCCCAGATTGCAGAGGCTGTGTTAAAAATACTCATCACAGGAGTGCCAGGAAAAGGAACATAGGAACAAAGAAAACCCCTGGACTTCTGTCCAGTTTGTGCAACTTTCCAGCTGGCTTTCCTTTGGGGCATCTTGCTTGACTATGATTTGGGTTGTTGAGGATTGGATGGGAATGGTTTTCTACACAGCCCAGCAGCTCTGGTGCTGGGACCTTGCAGTGGTCACAGGAAGGATGGTGGTGCCTCACTTAGTCACACTAGTGTCACCAAGCAAGTCCCTCTTTCCAGGCACAGCAACACAGTTTACCACCAGAGTGGCCCAGGAGGGCAATGAGGTGACTGATCCCTCAGAAAGGGAAATGGCTAGGCATGGCAGGGTGGAGGGTGCTGCGGAGGGGGTTAGCAAGGCCTTAGGGCTGATTCCTGGGAATCGGATACAGACAGGGACGCATGTGGCAGCTCTGAGGTTGTGCTGAAGAACTCCGAAATGAAATGAAACAAACAGTAAGGGATCTATTCCCTTTGGATGTGGCATGCTGGGCAAAAAGCTCAAGTGAGAGGCAGAACAGAAGCCCCTTTGTAAGTCAAGAGGCTACAGTGTAAGAGGAATCCTCTTCCCTACTCACCTTTGCTTTGTTGTCCATGGTAACAGCCAGCTGCATCCTCTTCCCCATCCTGAATGTGAACATATGATCTGCTTCCTCCTCCTCCTCCTCTTCCTCACTGCCAATGCCGAACCCAGGGCTTGTAGGACAGGGGCTTGCCCATTTCTCACTCACCACCCTTTTGTCCTGGAAAATGAACCACATCCATTAGCAAATCCAGGCCCTTTACTCAGGGATGTGATTCCCTTCCCCAAACACACCTGCACACAAGCGGGGAGGCAGCTACAGAACAGACAGCCCTTGCCCCCAGGAAGTTCTCTGTGCCCAGCACACTGCTATGACATTCCTGGGGAACAAGGGGCTTGTTGTCTGCTCAGCAGCAAAACCCACAAAGACAGCAGGGCTGAAAAATCCTTTGCACTTACAAATCTGACATTTCAGACTAAAATGCCAGAGTTATGGGAAAGAAATGTCATCCTCATCTCTTTCTGCAGCACTCTGAGTTAGCTTGGGAAAGCCTAAGTCCTGCTGGAGGTGGCCTTGGAAGCCAAGTGGATGGCTGAGGGTGGTGCTCACCATCGAGAGGGCTGGGCTATCTTGTCCATAGTGTTCAGTCTGGGTAATTGCATCTTTCAGGTCCTGTATGAGAGAAAAATGTGTGCAGCAGCGCACCCCGAGAGAGGCGAGGGCCATGGCCAGGGTGGGAAGGGAGCAATGCACTGGCCCAGATCCAACAACCTGGCATGCTGAAAGGAGGGTGGGCTGGCTCGGTGGGCTCTGCAGAGGAGTTCACCAAGGGGTTAAGGCAGGACTGACTTCCCAAGCCCCAGGCTGCCAGGATGGGTGGACAGGGCTTATCAGATTTGGTCCAGTTAGGAAGGAAGCCTGGGACTCGCAGCCTTTGGCCCAGGGCCACTTGCTTTGCTCACTCCCAAAGCCTAAGGAGACCATAAGTTTTCCCAGCCCATGGCATTCTCTGAGGCACTCCCGATGCCTCCAGTGACACACACACACACCTGATATCCTCTGCCTACATATTTGCAGTGATGCTGACACCTGGGACCTGTCCAGGGCTGAGTGTGCCTGTTCACACATCCAGATATCTGCCTCTCGTCTCTGTGTGCAAGGGTAGAGGTGCCTGGGAATGTCTGGAAACGTATGTGCAGCACCTAAAATCATTCTGATCACACACCTCTGCAGAGATTACCCACCCTATTTTCAGGGCTTAGGAGCTATTTCCTGTGCCTCAAAGAACTTTGCTGTGGATGGTCTCTCTCAGAAATGTCACTTTGCTGCAGCAGGCCTGGAATGAGAGCTGGAAGGAGAGGCACCACTTACATTGTGAGCTTTGGTGATGGTAATAGTGAGTCCATCCTGCTTGGGCCTCCTGGAGGTAACAGCCATTCCCTCCTGTTCCGCTCGCTTTTTGTCCTCTTCTATTTCCTGAAACACAGATATCACCTTATCACAAGCCTGTACCTGGATGCTGTTAATTTTCCTGTTTAGGTCTGCTAAACAGACCCACCTCCACCTCTAAGAGGGAGTGGACCAACTTGTGTCCCCATTATGGGATGCAGACAGAGGAAGGTGGCAGTGGGAGAGGAGACGCTGCAGCAGTGAGGCAAGTGTCCATGTCTGTTCTCCAAAGGAACTCAAGAGCTGTAGTTAAAGGCTAAGCTAAAGGCAGAGCTCTGCCCACCTGCTCCGAGTGTTTCCAATATAAACATGGTATCTATATAACATAGTCATTCTGACTGCGCTGACAATCTTCTTTACACTGTGAGTTGAGGACCCCAAATCAGAGCTTGGGAAGGTAAGGACCTGCAGACTCACCTGGTACCTTCGTATCAGTGCTTCGTTCTTTTTCCGCAAAGCCAAGATTTTCTTATCAAGTTCAACATCTTTCTGCTCTTTCTTCCTTAACACAGCATCATCCACAGCAGCATCCTGGAAACAGAAGGAGCAAAGCTCTTCTCAGTCATCACACCAACAGAATGAAACCTGCTCCTTCTGTCTGGACAGGGTGGGAAGTGAAAGAGTCTTTCCCCACCACTTCTCCCTGACTTTTTCCTGACAGAACTGACCTTTCATTTTCTTACAATTTTTGTTCAGCGATGAGGTAGTTTGAGCAAAGTGCTGCTGCCGCACTTTGATGGCTGTCAGTGGGCTCCAGAGTTAACACCCTGCTCCTCTGCATGACCCCCACCTTCGGGTGTTCTCAGGCACGGAGCAGGTATGCTGGGTGTCAAACATCAGGGAGGGAAAGGCAGCAGAACCTGCTCATGGCACAGACCGCAGCCCCTGCACCAGCCCATCTCCACTGGCGTCCCCAGTGAGGGGTATCTGATCTAACAGCCCCTGCCAAGGGCTGCTCTGCCGGGATACACCTGTGTCCAGGTGGGACAACAGGAACATTTAAACCGCCTCCACACATTCTCCTGCTGGACAATGGGATTTTGTCAAGATCTGTGGGAAAACAAATGGCTTTTTCATTGCCATCCATCATCGGGTATGCGACAGGTGAGCAGATTGCCTGTGTGGGTGGATACACTTCCATGGGCATTTTGCAAGGCTGATTAAAGCCAAATTCGGTGTTTACCTGAACAGGAGCTGTTCTGGGAGCACTAAATTGGCAGGTTCACTGTTTACCGAGTGCTGGGGTGTTGGCTGCTGAGGGTGGGATCAAAGTGGTGCATGCCCTCAAACACACCCCTTTCATCTTCAGATTCTTTTGAAGGAGAACTGGCAGAGCTGCCGGCTCCAGAAAAATTTTAAAATTCCTGCAGAGGTGGTACTTGTACTTTTCTCTTTTCAAAGCAAAAAATGGAAAAGGCCTGTCAGGCTGTTCTCCCTCTGCCCATTTGTCAGCATTTTGTCTACGCTGAAAGACGGCTGGTGCCGGGGGGAGGGGGTCTTTCCATTTCCAGCTGGAAACAAGTCGCTGGAAGGAAAGTTTGCTGGTGTTCAGCACTTCTCCTGCCCTTTATTAACAAAGCCATTAAGGTGTTTCTCTCTGCACAACCTGTTTCAGCAAATGCTGGGAGCTGTGGGCAAGAGGTGGTCACTGGCCCGCACAGCCGGGCTCTGCAGCTGAAGCGCTGAGCAGCCCGTGGAGCCCACGCTCAGCTCCCAGGGGCTCACCCATTGTACACTTCAGCCCAGTCAGCGTTTGCTCGTCAGCGGCCGCCCCGAGCCAGCCGATAACAGGGGGCCGTGCCCTCTCCTCCGCTTCTGGAACGAACCCACTGCCCCAGCCCGTGCTGAAGCTGATGCTCAGGATGGAAAGTGGCTCCACCGTGCCCTCCCCAGAGTAAAGCTCTTCCGGGGAGCCAAGGTGCCCGTATGTCACCGCGACAGAGGGTTATAAATGGCTTTGGCAGAACAAATGTGCGATGGCTTTGAATCAGCAATCAGCTGAACCCAAAGCCTCCCCAACAGCAGGTCAGAGCCACGGGACGAGAGGCCTCATTCTATTGCAAATTAAAATGTCACAGAAGGAGAAAATGGAAAGCTATCGGCTTCAGGCTTCAATTAAATGACGACATCCCGTTGTGTCACAGCCCCTCTCCTAAGTGGCACACACACTGACTACGCAGCTCCTTGGGGGCTGGAGGGACGCGTCGCTCCAGACTGTCTCTGCGTGCACTGTTTTCCCACACACTTCCATGATCGCCTGCTTCTACAGCGAGACCTCAGAGGCAGCAGGGTCGGGAAAGTGTGAAAGGCAGGAGGTGGGGGGAGGGAATGGGGGCAGGAGCGGCCCGTACTAACGCTCTTCTGCGTAAGCGAATGTATCCGCTCTTTTTAAGAAATATCCTCTTCCTTGACAGCTGCAGCTGAAGCCCTCACCAGCATAGGCACATCCAGCACTGCCTGCATTTCTGTCTGTTCTCTGCCTCCCGGGAGGCACAGTGCCTGAGCCAGCCACCGCAACCTGCCCCGGCGAGGGATGCACACCCCGGCACCCAAAATGCACCCCCCAGCACCCCTCCCCGCGGTGCGGTGCGGTACGGCTTGTTTGCTCCCCGTGCCTGCTGGCAGCCAGGCGAGACAAGAAAACAACAAAGCGACAGCCACCGAAAGGCCACCCTGAAGGAAGCGAGTGCGAGTCCTTGAGTGGCCTTTTGGGGTGAGGGACCCCAGCGCCCGCGCCCCTCCCAGGCCCCGCGCAGGCGGCACTCACAGCTCGGTGCATGTTGGACATCGGCGGCGGAGCCCGGCGGATTCCAGAGCAGAGCTAAAAGAGGAGAGCCATCAGACGGCCTTTCTCAGCACTGGTTGCACAGCATACAAGATCATGTTTTGATTACAAAAGCCTCGTCTGGGCTCCCAGCCAAGAGCACTGGCTGCCTAATATACCAAGCACAGACAGGGTTTGGAGTGCCTGTGTCCTCCTCTCCAATCTCACTCTCTTTTTAAAAGAAACACTCCCCCTTTTCCCCCCTCCTGACTCCTTTTAACTTCCTGATGCCACAAGCCCTCGTTCAAAGTGGGAAAAGCCGGCTGAACAATGACGGATGGATCAGGCAAACAGCTTGGCTTCGCTGCCTGGCCATTCACGGGGTCGTGTTGTTTGTTATGCATGGCTGGCTCCACCACGCCTGGCGGGGCCGGGAAATATCTGGGGTCCTGGATGTCTTGTGAGTGTGAGTGTGTGCACGAGCCTGCATGGGGAAACATGCATCAGATTTGCCTTTTTCTGTTTAATTTCAGTATTCTCTGGGAATGATTTCCCCACTGTTAAAGTGGGCCTTTCTTTCAGGAAAGAGCAGAAGAGTGCTGTGGGGTGGGCATCACCAGCTGGCAGCAGGACTAGCGGGAAGCACAGAGCCAAAGCAGAGGGACTCCTGTACGTCTTTGTCTGAAAGCTGCCAAAACAACCCTCCTAAGAGTCACAAGTAGCAGGGGGGCCTTGAGGGAACTGCATTCAGCTGCTGCATCTTGGGTCGCCACATGAACCCTTACCTCACCATAGAATATCCTGAGCTGGAAGGGACACACAGGATCATCCAGCCCAACTCCTAGCCCTGCCCAGACACCACAACAATCCCACCCTGGGCCTGAGAGCATTGTTCAAACCCTCCTGGAGCTCTGGCAGCTTTGGGGCCATGACCCTTCCCTGGGGAGCCTGTTCAGTGCCTGACCATCCTCTGGGGGACAGAACTTTTTCCTGATATCCAGCCTAACCCTCCCCTGACACAGTTCCAGCTGTTCCCTTGGCTCCTGTACCTGGTCACAGAGAGCAGAGATCAGAGCTGCCCCTTCGCTGCCCCTTGTGAAGAAGCTGCAGACCACGATGAGTCTCCCCTCAGTCTCCTCCAGGATGAACAATCCACAGCCATGTCCTGGCCATGTGCTACATTATCCCTCCACACAGACTGGCTGCTCTCTCCCTCTGTCCTGAGGGACACAGATTGAGTGTGAGGAAAACAGGAGATGAAAGCACATCAGGGTATGTTTTGTTGCCCAAAGACTGATGCACAGCCCAGCCTTAATGTGGGCCCTGCTAATGTTCATATGTTAAAAAAAAAGCAAGCTGGCCCACTGCTGCCCATTGTCCCCTGTAAGCCCTTTGGGCAGGTCAACTCCTCACAAAATCTGAGAAGTCTGACCTGAAACCCAGAGTGGTTTAAGGGAAACCTGCCAAAGACTTTGCAGAACTCAGAATCTGGTCCCTTCTCTGCGCATGACTTGGGCTGTTGGACATCATGGCTAAGGCACTAAGGAGCTGGAAGCACAGCTTAGTAAAAGCTCCTGGAGGGACAGACTGACCCATATTAATTAGTAGCTACTCAACGATGAAAGGCAATTGAAACCATTTCCAAGGCAGTGCCTCTGGATTCAGGCTTGGTGAAGGAAATGAAGACTCTGCTGTGGGTAGAAAATTGGGAAAAAGACACAAGAGCTTTGCTAGAGCCCAAGTGCTCGTCACAAGGTTTGTAGTGGACACAGCTGTGCAGGAGATGCAGAGTCGTGTGGAGCTTTACCTTGTCCTGGGAACACGGGGGAACTGTGGGGTGGCGCTGTCTTGGTTTTCCAAGCTGGCATAGGCTCTTGTGAGGGTGGAGTGATATCCCATTTTTGGCTTGGCTGGTGGCCACAGGGAGAAGGTCAGCCCAGGGACTGGGTTGAGTCAGGGAGTCAGTGTTCATGGAAACACTTTTGTCCAGCACTGGTGCATTATCCTGTTTGTGTGGTGGTCATGTCTCTGGCCTCAAGGAGACTGCACACTAGGCTAATGCCAAGGTTCAGGTTAAACCAGACACCATTATCCCAAACTCCAAGGCCAGTTCTGTATGCAGTGCAGGATGAACACCACAAGCAGCTGGGTCCATTGTGCTGCCTGTGACATGCTCAAATTATCAAGGCTTAAACCAAGTGCTCACAAGGAGTTTCTCCAGACCTCTCCAGACCTCACAACCATGGCATCCTATGTCCCTGCCATTCCTGGAAGTGTGGCCAAGCTCTTCCAGCAATGAGCAGTGCCATGAGCAGGGGTGAAGATCCCTAAAATACCTTTGCCTTTGCTGATGTCCCTGGAGAGCTGCATTTCCCTCCAGGGCAGTGTCGGCTGCTCCTGACCTCAATACAAAGAGCTGACATGTCTCAGCTGTCCTTTACCATGTCTGAGTGGCACAAATGACAAGCACCTACTTCTGCATCATCATCTGAGATCAATGGGAACCCTCAGTGAACACTGCAGACACAGAAACCCGGGGGCAAAAGGGCCCAGCCAAGGGACCAGCATCTGCAGCTGCTCAGCAGCATCAGTGGGGCAAAACAGGCTGGTTTGGGGACCTGCTTGTGCCCTTGGGACAGTCACAGGAGAAAGCAGAACCCTATAAATGTGCTGAGATTTATGGGGTTATGACTATGGACGTACATTTGATTATTCCCAGCACTGTGGCCAGGAAGGGCTGCAGTAACACCACAGCTGTTCCCAGTAAAAAACTGTCAAAACCCCTGATTTCCTCCGAAGTGCAGTGTCAATCCCAAGACTGGCACTGCCTTCCCATGAGGTCTGTGCCTACATCAGGCTATGGGCAATCCTTCCAGACCATCATCCTGGCACCAGGGATCCCAATACCCAGAGATTTGCTTTTGGAAAGGAGAGGAGCCAGAGAAGGTCACTAGTCTCCTGCTCTAGGGAGAGGGGTGTGCTGGATGCATGACATTTTGGGAGTCCTGCCGGACTTCAAGACACACTGAATCCTGTTCACACGAACAACCCCACCTGGGTGGCTGCAGGACACCAATCCTGCTCTCTCCAGCCATTGGTGGCGCGATTTCCCACATGAAGCAGCTTGACTGAGTACTTCAGGCAGCGAGTGTCTCCTGCACCCATGTGCAACAGGAAGGACATCTGGAGAAACCAGCCTCATTACTCACTCAGCAATTTGTACACCACCCCTAGAGTTAATCTCTTTATTCTTTAAAATCCCAGAAGACCTTTCATAGGTGGGATGGTCTAATTCTAGGCTCTCTTGTGCTCTTGGCTGGTGCCACCTCTGAAACTGCTCAGCACAGTGGGCACATGGAGTGTACCCAGGTTGGCTCTGTGGTTTCTGCTTCAGGGATCTGTCAGCTCTTTCTAACCTTGGGCAGCCCCTGAAGGAGCAGTCCCTGGGGTGGACAGCAGCTTCCCTCAGGAAAGCCTGGAAGCTGGAGGTATCAAGAGGATATAAAGGGGTTTTTGCTGCATTGTCCTGCTGTGGCTGTGCTGCATGGGGACTTGGCTGACTATCCTTAAGCACAGCCTCCAGCTGCTTACTTGGAGCCCTTGCTCTCCACTTGGGGAAAAGTTTGCTGGAGATTTTTCGGGGGCAAAGGAAGGAAAGCAGGACAATGACCTCTCCATTTTGTGCTTGTGACAGTGAAATAGCCCCTTTTGCTAATTATGTGCTGCAAGGCCTTTCAGTTTTGGCACAAAGAACCATCCCTGACAGGAGTCTGCCATCTCCCCACACCAGGACAGCACTCAGTAGCTGGCACAAAGTTTTGCCTGATATTTTATCAGTAAGTCTCTGTCTCTCTGCCTTATACCAAGACTGAAGGAAAGAATCAGATTCTTCAAAAAATACAAACCTGTCTGCCATGAGAAGCATTTCTGGCACTCCTTCACTAGCCCTTCCACCAAAGCAGGAACTGCTTTGGCTTGAAACCCTCCCTCCTTTACCTTTTGCGCTCTGTGAAACTCCTCCAGAGCCACTCCGTCCCATGCTGCCTCTTTTCCCAAGTGCACTTCACCCAGCCTTATCCTGGCTTCTCTCCATTTTTTGCATGACCGCTATTGAGTCAACAGATGGCACTCGGGAACTGCTGGGAGGATCGGGGAGCCAGCTGCCAAAAGCCCACTGAAGAGCTGAAGTCTGGCTGCTGTGGGAGGCTGTTTTTATATTATGTGTCAGGACTGCAGATAAAGCACAGGGCCAAGTCTCAACTCACGGCTGTGTGCAGCAATGTGCTGACCGAGGCTCCTGAGCTGAACTAGCAATCCTTCTCCAGGCCTTGGATAGAGGGAGGGATGGGAACACAGTGTATCAAAGAAGAGTTCCTGGAGGCCTGGAGGCATCCTGCCTACCAAACACAGAGCAAAATTCCCCACAATAAGCCAATTCCTCTTGCCTCCCTCAGCTGTGGTTCTTCAAGAAGCTGCACTGCAGGATAAAAAGGGGTTGAGGAGTTTCCTCCAGCCAGGAGAAAGGTCAGCATATTCCCTAGACTCGGAGGAGCGACCAGAGAGGAACCTTAAATGGGCTTTAGCTGGGGAGACTCGTGGGGATCAAAGGGCTGCTGAGACATTAGTTTTTAAATGGATCAATATACAATTAAAATGAAAACTACCAAAGACAGTTAAAGGATATAATGGCAGCTTGGTCCTGCTTAAAAGCAGTAAAGATCATAGCTGCCTGTTGGTACTTTCCACAGGGATACCAATCATGGCACAGCACAGAAACATCTCAGGATGTGCAAAGCAGCCTGCTTCCCATTTGGAACAAGACCTACCCTCTTTTTCCCTTCCCTGTACATCATCCCAGCCTTCAGGATCCTGCCTCAAGTCCTGTGGGTGAGTTCTGTGCATACCTGTGTTTAATGTCACCTTGAAAAACCCATGATCTTGCCAGCTCTCCCAATATTTTCTGCTCCTGAAAACTTGTCGTTCCAGTGTAAAGCCTCTGAAGTGGTCATAGGCTGAGCAAATGAAAAATTAATCAGCCCACTTAGCTTTTCCCACTTGCAGACACGCTCAGCAGGGCTGAATACAGGTTTGCTGACCCTGTTCACTATCCAGCCTTCAGATGTAGGACATAGGACCCAGCCTTGGAAGGGTGTGAGGCTGTGGAAAGTGGCTGGGACAGCCAGTCAGGCAGGTTTTTTCATCTTAAATGAAAATGTAGTCCTTGGGGAAAGCATGGAATGCTGCAGACAGTAACCTGTTTGCCCTGTCATCAGCAGAGGCCCAGGGAGGTTCCCCATTCCAGCCCATGACTTCAGTCCATACCTAGGAGGGTGCAGACAGCCCAATAGCCGGGGCTTACAAACTGCAAATGAGTAGCGAGGAGCCAGCTTGCTCTTGACATGGTCACATGCCCTTTGTGAACTCCAGAAAGTCAAAATTATTCGACATATGACTGCTTTGGAGCTACAGGAATGGTAGTGACCCACTTCGCGTCTGATGCAAGAAAAAACAAGTGGCAAATTTGGTGCCTCTCATCCCAGCCAAACTCCATTAAAACCTAACAAACCATCTCATTTCCCTTTGCCAGCAGAACTCAAAAGCAAGCTCCAGAGACCAACCTTGGCTCCAGGGTCTGAACTGGACTGAAGACTCTCTGTGGGCTCCAGCGGTGCCACTTCGCATGGATGCTGCATAGATTCGGACTGGGATCAGCAGGAAGACTGGCTTTTCTTGTGCGGAGGGTGAAGGTGTGCAGCTGATTGGGAGGACAAACACAGGAAGGACTGGCCTGCACGAGGCTCAGAGGCGCCTGGGAAGGGAGGAGATGAAAAGGGGAGTCAAGGTGGCAATTAAATATTAAAGGACCAGTTCAACAATAATTAGTACTTGGGTGGAGGGAAGAGGTGGAGGTGCATGTGATGCATAGAATAGATCTTTCCAACAATGTTAGAGTGACTATAAAAGCAAACCTTTACTTGAAAGCTTTCAGGTACACAATATGGCAAAAATCGCATGTGGTATAGTAATTCTACAATTTTTATAAGGTTAATTGATTAGTATACTTATCATATACTGTCCAATTAACAGGTTAGTTGGTTAGGTAATAATTACTGGGTTCCCCACTGGAAGCAGTCCTGAGCTTTCTTTTGCCCCACTTTTGTTATGTCTGGTCCAGATTCTGGTTGGAAAACAGAATGTAGTTGTAGTTGGTTCTCATTTAGGAATGTGTTTATAAGGTTATCTCATTGTTCCTGAATGTAGGGAAGAAAGATAGGAAAAGTACAAGAAGCTACAGCCATGCTTTAGCGATCTACAAAGCCACAAATACATGAAAAATATAAAAAGCTAAAAATCTTAGGCATCACATGAAGCGCTTGCAGACATGCTGGGCTGTGCCTGGCTGCTGAGTGCTTCACTCAAGTGGCAGAAAACTTCTGAAAGTGCAAATAATCCCTGCTCCAGCAGGATGGAAATCATAATTCAAGAGGATGATACCTTTCTCTGGGCACCCATTTTGGGTCCCTGAGCTCCTGAGCCAGGTGACTCTCCCTTGGGAATGTGGATATTTTGTTGGCCCTTCTGACTTGATCTCTGCAGCAGGGCTGAGGCGTTGCTCAGGTCTGGGGACACTGTGCAGTCCAAACACATGGGATTAGGGTAGGCTACAATACTGGGTTTAGAATTGTGTTTTTAAAAAGGAAAAGTTCCATTTCCTTTCCCCCTAGAATACTTTGTTCCCTTCAGTACCCTCAGAAGGAATTGATTAAAAACACTCTTCCTTTGCCCTATTGTCATTGAAACCTTTTGATGAGAAAGGTGTGGAACAAACACTTACAGATGCCTTTTCCTGGAAGCACCAGCTGAAATACTTGGAACATTTCTGAAGCTCAGTTATTAACCAAAAAAAAAGCAGAAACATTTCAGCAATATGAGAAGTGGAACCTTTCCACTCCACTCGTGTGCCTGCTCTTGAGCCAAAAGAACTGGTTTTCATCCCCCCAAGGCTCTGATCCTCCTGAAATAGGCCATTTCAGCCAATTTCCTCTTCAAAATGTCTACTGGGCCATCTCTGGATGACACTGACTCGCTGGCACTGGTGCCACTGGGACCTTGTTTAGGCTCTGAAGGTATTGTAACAGGCACAGTTAGTCAAGGGGTGTTGCATATCCCAGCACTTTCTCTGGCCCCCAGGCTAAGAATTTATGCCCCAAATCCTCACAGAAAGAATATCTATGTGCAAGGGATGAATTAGTCTGGGATATCTCAGGATGCTCGGAGGGAACTGGCTCGCTGTCAGTCATGCTGGGAAATGGTGTGAACATATGGGCAGCTTCAGAGCGATTGTGGCTGCGCTCCCAAGCACACAGCACCATGGAAAATGGGACAATATTGCTACAGTGAGACTTCCCCTGCCAAGACAAAGCTGAATTGGGTCTCCATGGGCTTCCTGCCCCTTCAAACACACTGCAAATTCAGCACATCTCTTATTTGCTTCAGTTTGCAATGTCTGGTGCCCAGAAACATAACTGCCATATGCCTGCAACCTCCTCAGCCCTGGTATTGGGTCAACAGCTACTCACAGGTTTCCAGCAGGAGCCTCGCAGAACCGTGAGAAAGAGAGAAGGGCCCTGCATGGATCTCTCTGTGTTAAGCTGCATGTGGGCCATGCTCCAGCCCCTGGGCAGAAATAACAACTGGCCATCAAAAATGGTCTGCGAGCCTGATTCCTGAGCCCCTTTCAACCTCATGCCTTGAACTGGTGCATACTGGTGAAGATGTTTCTTATCAACACACACTACTGCACAAAGTTTGGAAGGTGATGGCTCCTCCAAGATCATCCCAGTACAGAGTGGTCACAAACAGCAGTGAACAAATAGGAGCTAAATCTTATTCTTTTAGGTAGTTATACTCCTAAAGATTCAAAATTTTGTTGCACCTATGAACCAAAAAGGGCCATCATGGACCAGGTGCAAGGAGGAAAAAGGTGGGCTCTGTGGAGTGCAAACATCTGCAGAGACACACATCCTTCTGTGAGCAATGACATTGCTTGTGCCGTGCTGCTGGGACAGCAGCAAATCAAATTGGCTGCGTAGAGGAGACCAAACATCCATCTGGGCCGTTCTCCTCATGCACCCAGCACCAATGGCTTTGGTATAAAATGCAAACAAACAGCTCTGACTCAGGTCCTGGCACTCAAACCATGACTAAAGCACTTTATATCTCTAAATTAACCCTTCCTGAAGTTGCGGAAGGTGGGCAGCTACATTCACCTGTAAAATAAGCTCTGCACAGTGAAGGTGCCTGGGGCTCAGTTGGCTAATGCAGCGCTGCCCCCGCCAGAGAGCTGTTCTCTGGCTAAGGAAGCAATTTCAGTGGCTGAGACAATGGGAGGTTTATGCAGCAGGAGCAGCCAGGACTGCTGCTGTACCCATGGAAATCTTCCAGCACGGGAGGTGTCTGGCACACTGTCACTGGCTTCACGCAGCAGAAATACCCTGGCTATTTCATTGCTCCAGTGAGCAGTGACAGACCAGGGTTCATAAGCTGGCTGCAGATCCACGAGCCATTGCACACTGCCTGGAAACCAGCAGTCTGCTGCAATCCGAGGCAGCTGCGCAGTGATCCCCAGCCTTGCTTTGGCCATGGTGACTTCAAGGGCTTGGGTGTCCATGCAGCTCATTACAGTGGGTGGTTTTGCACTGTCCAAAACATCACAGTGGTGTCACTACTGCAAGCTGCCAGCTTTGAGTGTTGTTTCCCTGAGATGTAGGGTAGCCTTGCCTGCAGAAAGAGAGGCAGAGATGCATCCCAATCTGAAGAGACTGATCCACACCACTTGGCCTCCATCCTGCTGACTCACCCATTGCGGTTTACCAGACACTGCGAAAGAAAGAGTTCCTCTGGATAAAGGATGGCATCTTGGTGGCATTGTCTTGTGGGAAGCATCTATGTTCCTAAAACAGTTTGGGAGCCCCATTTGCTTGTCCTTTCTGCTCACCCTTCGGTTGTTTCTGTAAGGGGAGGAAATCTTGGGATCAGCACATGCTTCCCCTAGAATGACACAGAGATCTGCCCCACCAGTCTCAAACTGGACAAGCACAGGGAGGTCACAGAGTGGCAATAATCCAAATGGCACGATGCATTGAGGAGAGCATCAGCTTCCGGCTGATGAAAGAGGCAGCTCCTCCTCTGCTGCACTGCAGGGGCAACAGCCAAGCAGGTTTTGGAGTAAGGGACTCCTGGGCTCCAAGATTTTGGCCACCACAGCCCGTCTCTCCCAGCCCTGGCTGTGCAGCAGCAGCCCCAGGAGGGAAGCGGGCAGCCCCACTGCCTGCCTCGGGCAGTGCTTTGCAGCCAGCTGGGAGCACAAGCCCTACTGTAGCCCCTGGCTAAGGGCAATGAAAAAGAATTAATCCATGTGTTGAATACCTTGCAGCAGTACAGAGGAAACCTGCCAAGCTGTGGGAGTGAGGAAGCATGATCACCCCCACTTCCCAGACAAGAAGTTCACACCTCAGGCTGAGCCAAACTAAAGCTGTAAGATGTGCCTGTCTGTCAGAAGCGGTGGGATGTTTGTAATCCAGCTGATTCCCACCATCCTTGCAGCTCCCATGGCTCTATTATTATCATTACTGTTGCAAGAATTATTATTTAGCATCGGGAAGAATGAAAAGGGAATATCACCCATGTCCTTGTCACCACATTTATGCCAGCCAATCTTTTCAGCAGACACCAGGTTTCAGTCTTTCCTGCTGGGCCACACAATACAAGCTGCTCTGGAGCTGCTCCTCGCAGTGGATCTGATCCTACCAGGCATGCGACATTTCTGTGGCTAAGGCTCAGAACAGCAGGCTGGTCTCCCGCGGCCCAGCCCAGCAGGGAGCATCATGCTGGGCCAGCGGCGCTGCCAGCAGCCTGTCCTCCAAACTCCCTCCTGCTGGGTTTAGAGAGGTGTCAGGCTTCGGTGGGAGAGAGTCACCCACCCTGGCATTAGGAAAAGCTTTTTGTTCTTTAAACTGCCTCGGGCATTTAAGTCATTAAGGCAGGAAGGGCTTACTCTAAGCAGCTAGAGGATTAGTGGGAGTTATAGGATACTCTCTGCTCTAATACTCTCCCTTTTTGCTTCAGCTGTTCTGTATGTGTGAAGTAAAATGATGCCACCCTCATGAGAAAGAAGGTCACTGCCGCTGTGAGGTCCACAGACATGGCCACAAGGAAGAAGGACACAGCCATCCCCACAGCCACACAAAGGATGATGACAAGGGAGAGGAGAAGGTCGCTGCCACTCCCATGGCCATACACACGGCCATGAGAAAGCCCCAAGCTATTCCTACACAAGTCATTGGCATGGTCATTGGCATGAGAGCGGCTACAGAAGGAGCAGCCACTTTCCACAAGCTCTATGGGAAGCTATAACCATGCTCAAGGGGACACGTGTGGGTACCACCCAGCTCAGAGCAATATCATGGTATGGACAGACAAGGACAGAAGGATCCTGCAAGGAGGTGGACATGCCTGACCTCCCTGTGTTCTCCATGCTTTCAGATCAGTTGTTTCAAACCTACCATCTATTTCCAAAGATCATGTACTTATTTAATGCTTCTAAAAGCCAACACTCCAAAACGCTGCCCGCACAGGGACAGGAGCGCCTCTGGGAGCATTCCCAGCCCGGGCCAAGCAGAAGCAGAACTGAGGGGATGAGGGACTTGTGCCCCGAGCTCCCGTTCCGCACCCACACGCTCAGCCCCATCCCCGACAGCCAGGCTGGCCCCGGGGCTCACAGTTCCCCCCGCAGATCTCCCGGTGCCGGCGGCTGCGCCCCCGTGCCCGCCCCGCGCCGGGCCCGCCTCCGTCTCCGCGGCCGCGCAAGCGC
>VYZT01022356.1:162722-177447 GCA_013400735.1 Pomatostomus ruficeps
CGCCTCGCCCAGGTAGGAGCTGCGGGGTCGGGACAGGGGCGCGGAGCCGGTGCCTCGGCGGGTGGGAACTGCCACCCTGCCGCCACCCCCGGCTCTGTGTGTGGAAGTGGTCGGTGTCACCGGGTTTTCCTGGGACCGGGGCCGCCCAGTGCCGCCAAGGTGTGTCCCGTCCTCCCACCGGGGGTCTAGACGGAGTCCCTCGCTGCCTGCCCAGCTGCCCACCCGCGGTTCGGGCTCCGGCGATGCGCGCTGCCCAGCCGGGTCCCCGGTTGCTCCTGCCCCGGGGCCAGGAACACCATGCAGAACCAATAGTGCAGAGGGGGCTTCCCGGTTTGGCCTCCCGGGCAGGTTTCCATCCTGCAACATGGTGTGCTCTCCCTTCTGCAGCAACGGGAGAGCTATTGTTGGGAAGCTCAGCGTGTTTCAGACAGAACCTTATGGCACTCAGCTGTGGGAAAACATGGGTTTCACTCCAGAGATCTCCTCCATAAACCCCCGCATCCCTCCTCATGTTCCCCTGTGCCATATGCTCCCTTACCTGGTGTCTTAAGCCAGGTTGGCAGCCACAGCCATCAACATTTTCTGGAAACATAAATAAGCCCATAATCACGGGCAAAGAGCCATCCCATATTCACGAGCACATTGGCATTTGTTAGACCAGGGCAACAGACCTGAGCTCTTCAGATTCTGTTTGATCAGAGCACACCCCGAGGTCAGCAGCACACAAATCCCTTCTGAAAGTCCAAGGGTTTCATTTCTGTCTGGTACAGGATATTCACGCCGAGACAGCCCCACCCGCCCGGGGGCACTGACAGGGTACTCACTGCTCATCAGACAGCTCTGATGTCCTCGGCCAGAGGCTGCCGTGCCTGTGGGTCTCAGTGTTCAGCGACACTCACACAGCCCAGCACTGGTTTAGACCTCGCGCATTCAGTGGGGTCCAAGCTGTCAGTGGAGCCATTTTCTCTGCTTGTCTCGATACTCCTTGGCCATTCAGGCAGGTCTTGAAATGAATACCGCTGCCTGCAAGAGGTAAGTTACAGAGAGTTAAACCACCTGACAGGTGTATTTCGAGCTTCACCCATGCTGCTCAACTAGGCTGAGTTCTGCGGTCCCCACCCTCTGCCCTAGCCAAGGCTCTTCATCATCAATACTCACCTCATCAGCAGAAAAACACGTCAGAAAACACCACCTTCTTCCTGCCCTCTTTCAGTCTGGGACATCAGGGTGGGATTTTCTTTTCCTTTCCCTTTGCATTTCACTCCTTTTTTTCCCTTCAAAACGAGGCTTAGCAAACACGATTTTCCCAATGCAGATGGAGCTGTTCTGGCATTGAAGGCTGGGTGGGAAGCTTGGGCCCTCCGTGTCTGGCTCTATCCCAGCACACACACCTGTACCCAGAGCAGCAGCAGCAGCTGCCTGGGGTAAGGGTAAGGCTGCTCGCACGAGTCAGTGGAAAGGATTATAAAACAAAACTTTTCCTGGCAGACTACGTGGGAAGCAGAGTTTTGCAGTCTCATTAATTTTTCATGATGATTTAACATACTCAGGAGTCTCACTAACAAAAAGACTGTAGGTCTTCTCAAGGGTATGCACGATCCTGCTGCTAGACTGAAAAAGCAAAACAAAAGAACTCCACAGGAATTGTTCAGTGCACAAGGGTTTGCCGCAGCCAAAGGAGGAGACGGATTGCTCAGGAGTGTCTGTCTCTCCTTGTCAGGCAGACAGGGAGCTAGATAACGAGGTGACAGTGAAGTGCGATGAACCTCTCCCTAATCCCAGGGAAAGGGCACTCTTATCTCCTTAGAAACTACAAGGAAAAAAGCTCTTTTTCTCAAGAGCTCCACTGCAGTTTTGCTGGTGGTATGTTCAAAGAGAAATATAAATTCCATTATAAAAGCACATTCTTAAAAAGTCATTTACAGCTCTCCAGGAAAAAGCTATTAGTCTGGATGGAAGTTGACCTATAGCACATGGATGTAATCCAGAAAGAATTCATATTTCTTTTTCATTTGGGAACGCTTGTACAGCTGCTATGCAAACAAAACTTTGCTAGAGGAAGAAAAAAAAGCAGGAAGAAAATAAAACTAGCTTCTTTTTTTAATTAATGAAATTTTGTGGCACTTAATGTCTAATTGAGCAAAGGTTCTTCATGAAAAAGGGCTCCGGTTGTAGGCAAAGTACAGACTTTTGCCCTTTTTCTCCCTGTTTTTATTCCCTCTTGAGATTCGTCTGTCAACAGGAGAAGTTGTAGTTTAAGTGAGGCATCAGACAGCTCCATTCACTCGGTAGGTGTTTCCCATCTTTCATATGCAAAGTGCTTCTTTCTTGATCCTTTCTTTAGTATGCAAAGGGGAAGATGATCTCTTAAAAAAAAAAAAAAAAGCAATGCTTATAGAAATGGGCTTGGGGATGAGGGTGGAATTAGGTAGACCAAGAAAGGAGCCATTCCTGAAAAAAGTTGCGCATTTTTGGCCCATTTCCCTCTCAGAACTACATGTGCTGTCCTGCTGTGTGGCTCCCGTGGGGGGACAGCAAGACCAGGGAGTGCCAAAAACGGGAGCGGCTTAGGAAAAGGATGGCAACTGTACGCTACTATTTCCCTGCCCGCAAAGCTTCCTCCATCCCAGCTCAGCTCTGTGTGCTGCAGAACGAAACCATCCCGAAGGGAATGTGCTGGGAGCAGGCAGCCAACACGG
Source organism: Pomatostomus ruficeps (assembly GCA_013400735.1). NCBI lineage: Eukaryota > Metazoa > Chordata > Aves > Passeriformes > Timaliidae > Pomatostomus > Pomatostomus ruficeps. The sequence goes on from VYZT01022356.1 coordinate 165,422, forward strand.
CATGTTTCCAGTAAACAACCCTCCTGGAGCCGAGTGAGCAGGTAAAGCCTAAAGCCAGGCCCTGCAGCCATCCTCTGTGGAGCAGGAGGATGCTGGTCTCTGGAACAGGAAGATACTCTGTGCCGGGGAGTGGGCTCACAGCACACAGCCCTTGGCTCCTGCCGCAGACCCTGTGTCCCACCACTGCTCCTCATCCCTGCAGACCTGGAATGGCAGAAAGCTGTCTCCTTAGAAATCCTGACCCTCTCTTTCCTGTTTCCTTGTGGGAAGAAGCTCCAGACCTTTTCCTGGTTCCCTCGCACAAGGTAGGCTGTTCGTGCCCTGGTACTCATCTCAGAGAAGCGCTGCTGCACTCAGAGTGACTCGGGCAGGTCCATAAACTGGATTATTATTCTGCCTAGACATCTCAGGGCAGGAGACAGGGAAGCAAACAGCGAGAGCAACACAGCTCACTGCTGTGGGTAACAGGAGCAGTGAGCCCTAGTCCATCCCTTCCCTTGTACCCCTTCTTTTCTCCTTTCCCAGCATCTCTCTGGTTGCATCCAGCTGAGCCTGGAGAAGAAAATGGAGGCTGTCAGCTGTCCCTGTAGGCTTTTCTGCAGCCGAGACACCATTTCTGCCCACTTAATCCCAAAGATATTAAATGTCTGACGCAGCCCAGAGTAGGAATGAATGTTAAAAGTCTTCATCAGTGTCAGCATGGCAAGCAGAGTCCAGGGCAGTGCTCTGCCCCCTTCTCCTCATACCTGACATCAAACAGACATCAAAAATCCCCAGAAACATTTTTTAGCATAGTTCAGGGTCTTGAGGGCCCAGAAAAGTAATAGCGACATGGTTTCAGGCAAAGAAGGACCAGCCTACGTGTCTGGTGCAGCCCTCAGCAGACCAAAGGTTAAGCTCACCAGCACTACAGCTAATTGGGAGAGCAGCAAGTGGAGACTCGAACTCTGCTAAGCTGCCAGCAGTGATTATCCAAACCGATCATTATTTGCAAGCTCCAGGTTTCCCTGGAGATTGTGGATAACCAAGGTCACATCGTCATGGAGTTGGAGAGGGATGAACATAAGGGAACTCATATCCGGAGGGTGATTGACAGAGCTGTAATTGTTTAGTCTGAAAAGGAGATAATGAAGAGAAGTCACGAGTGAATGATCCAAACTTGCTAAAGTTATTCCAGAATTTGAAGTCACTGAGCAGGCCAGGGACTGAGTTAGGAGACGACACGCGGGGGAAGAGCAGAACTTGACAGCATTTCACAGCAAAGATGGTAAACAAGGAGAGTGTGATTTCATGTGAAATATTAGACTCAAAGCTACCAACGTATGTGCAGAAAACCCGGAGGCAATCTGCAATATCCAAGAGTTTGGCATCTGCTTTCCCCACCGGGAGGTTTTGTAGCCGAGGGGTTTTTGGAGGAAGAATTTTTTATTGCATGGTCTCCTGCCTCTCCCTGACCATGTTCAAAGTGTATTTTGTAAAAGACCTTCTGTTCTGTCCAGCGTCACATATTCACCCTCAGATGAAGCAGACAGGCTAATTAAGTCACAAAAAGTCTCTGGTCCCAGATTACTATGCAGATCCAGCAGTTTAAAGGAATAAGAATTTTGCTTTTCCTTTGAAAAAAAGATCAGAAATATAGTACAGGTGTAGGAACGCCAAAATGCAAGATGTCAGTGCAGTAGTGTCTTTATGAATTATTATGCACTGTAGGAGAGCATTACCTATTTAAAGTGTGCAAAAATTAGGGGAAAACAACAGGATCAAGGTCGAGGAAAAAGAGTAACTTCGGGGCAACAAAAAAGGGAGTGAGAAAAGCTCCAGACCTTGTCAAAGCATAACACTACCATGACCTCAGCTCTGTGATGAAAATTCCCTGCAGTACAAAACTACAAACCACAAACAAGTGACTGGACACATGGGAAGATGACAAGAGAGATGATTTACACTTCAAGCTTGAGAGTGTAGCTTGAGGAACTCTCCAAGTCAGCTGTCCCAAACAACCTCTCCCCCTGCAGCTCACAAACACTGTAGGGGATGTGGTGGTTTAACATCTTCCCACCAGGTTGCCTCTATAATTAGTAGAGAAGTGCAACGACTAATTAGAGAAGTAATTTTATTTGTTGACTGCCACAGACCATGATCTTTTCTTGGTCTGTCTGCAGCGCTCCTGCAGGTCCCTGTGCTGCACCTGAATCTCTCCCCGTGCAGGGACGATTCTGATGAGGCTGTAAGAACCCCAGACAAGAGTTCCGATTGCATCTCCTGAGCAGCCGTGCTGGCACCGCATTAGTAATCTCATGTATGACAAGGGTGGAGTCTCCTGTTGTGAACTACCTTTACACAGAGCTCTAACACAAATCACACGCTTGAAAGGCCTGGAAATCCTGTCACTAATCCACCTGGGACAGGACAGCAAGGACTTCAAGCCTATTGTTGATGTTATTTGACAAGTTCTGTGGGTAACTGGGATATCATTGTCACAGTTCAGGAGCTCCTGCTTTGCCAGCAGCTCTCCCTCTTGCAGCATCGAACCAGCTCAAGTCTTACCACTACCTTGCCTTGCAGCTCAGAGGCAAATGAGCACTGGAACTGCTGGGGACAACCTTATCTCAACCTTATCTCACTGAGGTGTGCACACACCTGTCTGCTGGTTTTCTGGCACCTGCTTCAACACAGAAAATTACTTATTCCCAGCTACTTTGCATTTGCACATCAATTACGGCTTCTGAAGTCAGGACCCAGGAACGTGCTATCCGTGTCTGTAACTGCTGCAGCTTTCTTCAGGCTTAGAAACTAAACTTAGCATTGAATGGTGCTTAATCAGTCAAGATTTCTTTGTTACTGGACCCTGGACGGGTACAGTGTCCAAGTGAAGCTGAGTGTGATGCCTGTGCCATGAGTATCCACATTAGCTCTGGTGTAACTGCTACCACAAACATTACTCTGCTGTAACGATTTTAACAAAATAAGCCCACTTTGTACAATCATGAAACAAAATTTATCAGTGTTGATAAACTCAACTGATGTTGGAAAGTACACAGCACAGACTGCCAAGGCCAATATGTCCCTCTTTCTGGAAAAAATAGCAATTTTCAAGCAATACTGAGCTAATAGTATTCTCCAGATTCTTTTGTCTTTGATAATCTCATGCTGGTTAACTTTGGGTGCAATTCCAGAGACGTGTAATCACTAAAATTCTGCCCTTTTCTATGGTTGCGAGAAAAATAAATGAGGGGGACTCTACAAAATTTAAAAAACATCCCTTCCCCAACTTTTTACCTTCATTTTTTCCCTCACTACACCATGTGCCTCAGGCTAAAGTTCATCTCACTGCAGTCTTGCTCCAACACTCATCATTCTTTGATGACTTGAGGCACTTTGTGATTCTGGCTGGCCTGAACTGTTCGTCCTATTTAATCCTGGACGCCAGGCACTGCAGCAAGACACATAATTCAGCTGTAAGAGACCGTGGCACGTGCTCTGAACAAGGACCAGAGACTGCTGGTGTTTGCATCTCTTGGGACAGCAATTCCTAAAGCATCTTTGGGGTCAGAAGGACCTCAATCTATTGTGTGTGAAGGGATTTTTGGTGTCACACAGATTAAGTATTATAATACAAAGTATTATTCAAACTTTCTCCAAGCTAGCAAAATCTCTCAGGCTCCATAAATCAAGAACTATGGGAAAGACATAATGTTTTTAATTCCTTGGAGAGAAGAAAGTGTGTCATGCAGACACCTCATTACTTGGGAACCGGAGTCTGCAAATGTTTTGTCTTAGTAAATTCAGTAGACAGAGGACAGTCAAGTTTCAAAGGATCTATAGACATCCCAGTATGTCCGCTTCCTACAAAACCAATAAAATCTGTTGCTGTCATCCCTGGGAGATGTGTGTCTAAAGAGTTCCTGAAGAGCCCAGTAGAGTATGCAGGACATGGGAGCCATTAGGGAATGTGCCAGGCTGGAGGCTGAAGCCCCTAAGACGTCACAGCCCTCAGGTTCACGGCTCAGCTGTGTCAGTGCCAGGGATGACTCACTCTCCTGCTGACCCAACATGGAGCAGTGCCAGTCCTTCTGCAGAGCAATCACACTAATTAATCCTCCCAAGGAGTGCAGATAATTGAGTGGCTTGTTCACATGCAGATTCCTTTGGTTCCTGTTTTCCCAGGTCTCTGGGTCCTGAGTTAGGACACCCCTTCACAGTGAAATATCTTGGACAATTTGAGGCGGGGGGGGGATATTAACCAGTTTTTCAAACTTTTGGAGCAACACATACAAAGGATGGATTACAGGATTCTTCATCACTTGGTATCCCTGAGTGAGTCACGGATGTCTTTATAAAAAGCATAATCCAGTTCAGCCCTGAGGCTCACTCCGGGTACAGGACACAGTGGGTGAGGTTTGACATTTGTGTAATGTGGGAGGTCTGTGATCATCTCCAATTCTCAGGATGCAACTCCCCAGTGCAGCCTTTCAACATCTCCACTGTTTTACTTTTCCCTTCATTTCTCTCATAGGGAAAAACAAAATGCAGGACCTTGCCAGACCTGCCTTGCCATGCCAGAGATCGGGAACGCTGAGCTCAGCTACAGTGGCACTTCCTGGGAAAAAATCTGCCCAGTCCATCACTGCCCCATTCCTGCATCCCCCGGGCTGGGGGAAGACAACTTGCCCTCCTCCAGCCACACACTCGGGCCAGTCTCCACCCAGTCCAATGGCCAGGTGCCATCAAGCTCCCAGGACTCGCAGCAGCACCACCCGTATTACCCGTGCAACCAGGAGGAGTCCGGAGGCAGCTACGGCCTGCCCTCACTCCCTGGACATGGTGAGAGGCCTGTGCTGTGTTCCCACCTTTCCAGTGGTGATCTCATGCCAGCTTCCCACCACGAGGCCTCGGAAACACCCTGGAAGCAGTGGTCCCCCAGGCAGCAGCGGCCGGTGCAACATCACGTTGTCACCGTCAGGTAAGAGGCACATGAAGGGCGGCTCAAAAGAGCATCTTCCAGACTTGGTGGGGTAAGAGGGCAGGATGAGCCGGGTCTGAGCTGGGATGCATGAAACGTGAGTTTTGCAGCAGCTGCCCCAAAATGCATGGAGGGATCCAGTTTGCTGTCTACCTCAGTGTGGGCGTACAGAGAGCTGCCATTCCCATGCCGGGGAGAGGTGGGATTTCCTCAATTGACTGGCTGGCTAAAGCCAAGGTCACTCAGTCACTCCTAGGTCACACAGCTGTGAATATGCCCATCTTCCTTTACCTTGATATTTTCTCCCTTTGCACTCCAAGCCACCCAGCTGCCAGTCCTTTATCTTGGCAGAGTTCTCAGTGACGGGAGCAGAGTTCATTCTTTTCCTGCCCCCACAGAAGCTGCTGTCAGTGCTGGGAGGCAGCGGCAGCAGAGGGTAAGCGCTGGCTACAGTTGAGCTGTGAGAGATACAAAAGGGGGGAACATTATTTGGCTTTCCAGGTTGGGCAGAAATCAGGATATGAATTCTTTGTTGTCCATGACAGAATCCATTTGTGTCCAGAGTGCCTGGAACAAAAGCCTGAGCTACAACCTCTGCTCCTTCCAGCCAGCACCATTCTTCCTTCTGTGTGTGCCTTTTAGAGTCCACTCTTGGCACAAGAGGTCATGGTCCCTTCACATCCCAGCACTTCAGCCACTGAATCCTGATAAACATGGCACAGGATTCCTTGCTTGCCTGTGCACAGCATTGCAGTATTAGGCAGAAAAGCCCTTTATAGTCTCATTTTCCAGCCATTTACAGAGGATTTAATTTGCTTGTGTTTGTTTAGAGGAACTGCAGTCAAAGGAGCCTGGATTCTTTTTCTGAATCCTTTTCCTGGATCCTTTTTCACTCATATGCTATCAACAAAATTGCCAGCTGTATCCTCTGTAACAGGTTATTTAAGTAGGAAGCACAGCTGGATTGCAAATCCCTGGCAGAGTGTGCAGCACCAGCAGTCAGAAAAGTGATAACATAATAATGTCGGAATGAGGTTTTTAATCCAAGCAAATCTGCTTGAGGAGCTATTGTGAGGGAATTAGCACAGGATGGGCAGCGCACTGCCAGAGAGAGACCTCGCTTTGATAATCTGGGGAGGCTTTAGCTCTGCTCCTCTCTGTCCCGAATCTACAGAGCATTAGTGTGATGAGCGAAACACAGAATTATTTATTACATGAGCCACCAAGAGTGACTCTGCCACAGGGAACTCTCCTCCATTGCTTTTCCATTTCTCCCACTCATAACAAGGCTAGGAAGGAGGAGCTGCCTCAAGGTCACCAGTTGGCTGCTGCGTGGAGGGGGGCCCATCTGCCCAACACAGATATTGGAGTGCAGCAGGACCTTCTCCCAGTTTAAGCGGGAGTGTAGGAGGGTGAGAGGAGGAGGGAGCACTGGCTGAGCGGAGCTTGGCACAGCTGCGGGAGGAGGTGGGAGCAGTTCTCTGGAAGCCATGTCCAAGCCAAGGCTGTGCCAGACCGGGGCGTGTTTCAAGGGGGCGTTTCAATGCAGAGAGAGCAGAACAAAAGGTCCTGCGGATATCTGACCCACCAAGATGCAGGTTTTCTGTCAGGATGCCGGTGGAAAGCTTGTCCTCAGGAAATTATTAACAAACTTTGGATCCCCTGGGGAAGGGTTCTTTATTTCCCCCCTCAGAGCCCTTCAAGTAGGAGTGACAAATGCTCCTCTGTGAAGAAAATCCTGATGAAATATTTTTAGCAGTTTCTCTGGCATTCTGCTCCTATAGCCTGAGAAGACACTGTCTTTGGAACGGCCCAGGAAACAAACAAGAGCCACCTTTTCAGGAAAATCCTTGCTGAGCTAAACAGGAAATAAAAACTATCTACAGTTGTTGCATTGTTGCTAACCCAACTCATGACATTTAATAAAGAGGTTTACTTCTGTCAAGAAATACTTTAAGATGTGCAGGAAAAGCACTAAAACCAGATAGATTTTAATGGATGAGATCTGCAGTGGGATTTCTATAGGACTGCATTGCTAATGTCCAGTACTCCCTGTGGGGTTTTCCGAGACGGGTAAAATGAAGCCACTACATGGCTTCCCATCCTGTTTGGTGAAAAAGGGAGAGGAAAAGGCTCTATTATTCATTAAACTAATTCACGCAGTGTCAGAACTGTGTCAGCGCTGGCTCACCTTGGTGCTTACAGCCCTGCAAGGCTGCTCAGGGATCAGCCCAGCACTGGGCTTCCCAGGAAAATAATAAATGAATGCATCTTTTTTCCTTTCTGTCTGCAGACATGACAAAGCTTTCAGGATGCCAAAAAGGTATGTTTAACAGCAAAAGCTTCCTGTCCTTGTACCCTGTGATCAGTGCTCTCCTGTCCTGCTATTAGGAGAAGCAGAGTGTTACTGCTGGTGACATCCCAGCAGGCCCAGCTCCAGAGGCGAGGTCAGCACTCCTGGGGCTTTCCACTCCTTGGAAAAATCTCCATTTGCTTGTGAGATCAATTTAACCTGCATTAATGAATAGCAACACTGTCTCAGTAGCTGTTCTTGGGCAGATGCCTGGTTCTAAACCATAGAGTAGATTTATATATATATATAATAATTCTGTATGTGTGTGTGTGTGTGTGTGTATACGCTTGTAAAATTAATGCAGCTTAACCTGTCCTATCAGAGGAGCCCATTCATGAAATAAACTCATCTTTTCAAAAAACAGAAAATTTTAAATATATTTATGCAAACAAAAATAATTTGATTGCTTTCTACTTCTGTTTAAAAGCAGACATTTGTAAGCTACTGCTTCTGGATGGTTTGGGTAAGCACCTCCCATCCTCAGAGACTGCAGCTGATTCTTTTTGGTTTTTTTTTTTTTTTCTGATAACTGGACATAGAAATACCGAAAACAGCCTTCAGAAATTAAGTACTCTAATGAGTAAAGAGCAGTTTTGTTCATTTTCATAGTAAAGACTTTGTCTGTGAAAACAAACTTGATAAGGCAGTTGTAAATTTAAAAAAAAAAAGCCAAAATAAAAAAAAAAGTCACGTGAAAAGGTGTTTGACGTGCTTGTGATGGTTTCTGATCATGAAATAGCTGCGGTGGAGTCCCAGGCGAAAGGGGCAAAAGAGTAGGCAAGCAGAAACATTCCTTCTCAAATAAAGTACATAAATATTTCACTCCCCTTCATAAATACTTGTCAACTACTTTTGAACAAAGAATTTCTTATATTTCAGAAATACATCAGAACGCAGAAGAACTACCTAGACCCTGCCAAACCAGAGCAGGAACCCATTCTGCTATCTTGTATCTCAACTGATTTTTCTGAGGAAGACAAAAATCTTGACACAGTAAAACCTGTACTGGTAAAAAACAGATTATCCTATATGGGAGACAGTTTGTCCCAAAGGAAAAACAGAATTTGGATAGAAAATTTTACACCACCACTTTAAGAAAAAAAGTAACTGGAAAATAATCCAGAGTAAGATGCTTCCCTGGAAGGATTTTGATGGTATAGAAATGTAATCAAAATTTTGTGAAATGGCATTAAAATTACATGTGTTCTAGTGAATACGTTTGAATTTCGAGCAGTGTCTAAATACACGAATTTAGACCAATGACAGTGGGCTTGCTCGGGTCAGTTACCTTCAGGGGCTCTTCAGAATAATCTGAAGATTTCTCAGGGTCCAGCTTGGAAATCTGCAGCCCGAACTGTTGCAGCCACCAGCTGACAATGCAGGGGAAATGAAGAGGCTCTTTCTAAATGCAGTCTTTGAACTTAAATGTTTAAAGCTTCATTTTGCCCGAGGACACAAGAGTCTGGTTTTTATTATTTCTGATTGAAAAAGCTGGAAAACGCAGGGAGGCAAAATGTAATTACCCGAGTTAATTAGAACTGCCTGCAAACATCCAGTTAGAGGTGTAATATGTTCATTAATAGCTGCACTAGAGCCTCCAAGCTCCACAGTAAATAACTGCTCAAAGCAGAGACCCTGATTTTTCCCTTCCTCTTACTCACACCTCATTGGCTCAACAGCAGGTTTTGTGCTCAGAGCAGAAGCATCTCACCAGCTGCATTTTTTTCCTCCTCCTGTTGACTGCAGTTACTCCCAGCTGATCGCAGAGTGGCCGCTGGCCGTGCTGGTGCTGTGCTCCGTGGCGGCGGCAATCTGCACCGTGGCTGGGCTGCTGGTTGGGAACCTGCCTGACTTTTCAGAACCCCTAATGGTAAGTCCCTACAGCTGATGTATCAATAGCAACGTAAGGAAAATCCATGCTCAACCAGTGATACCATCCCTCCAAGATGAGCAGAATGTGCCAGTCCTGCACAGCTGCCCCTGATGCACAGGGAGATCACAGCCCATGCCAGTGGCAGCCACCAGCCCATCCCTCAGCCATGCTGCGCACTCCCACCAGTGCCTTCACTCTGGTGTGGAGACACTGCCAGCACAAACTGGGATTTCTCCCTTTGCTCCCCTTCCAAGGCTGGAAGGCTGGGATTGCCCACAGGCAATACCTAGGCTCGGCAGAGACTGGATAGAGGAGCTGGCTTTGGCTCCTACAGTCTGTGCCATGAGGTTCGTGATGTGCAGAGCATCAAGAGCACTATGCACATGGAATGTTTTCCATGCAGAACACACATTCCCTGAAGTCTTCCCCCGCTCTTGTTATAAGAAATACACCAGAGTTTGTTATAACAAATACACTAGAGAAAATAAGAATACACTAGAGTTTGTCTGCAAAAAGGACAATTAGTCCTATTTCTGTAAGAGACTATTACACTTGAAAAGGAAGATAAATTCTCAGGAGATCAGGGAGAGAAAACTGTAGCCATAGTTGATGGGAAGGGAAAGGGAAAGGGAAAAGGAAAGGGGACATATTTTTTCTCTCATCTCTGGGATGCAGTGTTTCTAGGGAAAGTTCGATTCATGTATCTCTCCAAGATGCAGTAATAGTCTCATACAGTTTCCATGTGTCAGAGGAGGCCTAAGGACAGCTGAGCTGAAGTGGAGCTGTGACAAAGCCCTTTTCCTTGGTGCAGGGTTTCGAGCCACGGGACACTGACATTGGCAGGAAGCTGATTGTGTGGAGGAATGTCGAGAGCCATACAGGCTACAAGAAGACCCTTTCCCTTTCTCCCTATGCCAAGAAGAAAAGGTACTTGAGCTTGGTTTGGGGGAGTCTGAGGAACATGTTGGTTGTAAAGTCACAGATTCAATATTCCAAAATATCTGTGCAAATTCCAACATACATCCTATGCTTAAAAGCAGCCAAGACATTGGAGAGTTTGAAGTCTGTGTGCCTGCAATGGATTTGGGCTCCCTAGTGCTGTGTGTGGCACCAGAGCCTTGTCAGTGAATGTAACTCCCAGCCAGATGCTCTCTTGTTAATAATAATAGTTATTAACAATAATCTGCCCTCTTGCTAGCTATGATGACCTTGGCATTGGCAGAGGGCAGAAGGCTGCTCAGGGAGAACAAGCAGCAAGGACACGGAGAATGGTGGAAACCATCTATGGAGCAGATGGATTCTTCTGTGGTCCCCCAGGTGAGTGAAATCTCTATGGGGCAGTAAACACTGCACACCCAGAACTCAACTGACAGAACTGTCGGAGTTTAGGACACAGGGAATGCTCTGAATTTGCTCTAAGCAAGCAGTGTGTACAATTCCCCCTGTGCCCTCCCAGCACTGCATACCTCAGTGGTCAGAAAAGGCTGGTTCAGAAATTCTGAAGAGTTGTTTCTCCTCCTTAACTCCTTGCCGTACTTCTTGTTTTCCCTTTAGAAATTTACCTGGAAAGCACACATTAAAGGACTAATGTTTTCACCATTTACTCATATCAAAAGTACATACTCTGAAAAAACAGCATATACCCCACGTGCTGTCAGCTCCCTCTCCCTTGTCCGCTCCCACTCCCTCTCTGTTCTTTTCTTCTTGAAAATTGTAAATGGCAGTAAAATATGGAGAGAAAAACAGAAAACTCCAATCCCCAAAGTTGTCCAAAATGGGCACTAGTAAGTAGAAAAAAGAGGAACAGCATGCAGATATTTTATTCTCTTCCCTGCCTTCTATCCACCTCTGAAACAAGTCACACACCAAACCCACAGGTCCGTGGGGGTTTTTGGCTGAGCTCAAGCTCCTCCCTTGCTCCAGGGGTGCAGAACCAGATGCCAGCAGTCACTAAAGGCAAGCTGACATTTGATTTTGAAAATGCCCTGATGCTGCTGACCAATTTCAAAGAGCAGGGGTGAGGTCACACAAGGCACATGCTCACTACTGTCTTGTGACGTGCTTCCCTCCGGGGAGCCCTCCAGAGAAGTCCTATGGACAGAGATATATATTTCTTTTTTCTGTGAAGAGAGAGTCTACTCCAAACAGCCTGGCTGATTCATCTTCATTTATAATTTTTTTTTCTTCTTCTTTATTTCAGAAAAGAGCTATTCCCAGCTGGTATTTATGTCCACAACTGCTGGGAGCTTATGGAACTTGCAAGCAATTCAGTCTATGTGTCAAATGGAACAAGACAAGGTCAGTGATGGCAGGAAGAACGCAAATACAGGCTGTCTCTTTTCTGTCTGCTGCAATCTTTGATCTCTTGCTGAGAGGATGCCTGACAAAAAGCAATGTAAGCTACACAACAGGTTTCACCTGGGGTTTTTTTTCCTCCTGCTTTTGGAGGATTCCAAAACATTTCACCTACTTGGCAACACAGGGATGATCCCACCTGCCAGGTGCAAATTAAACAAGAATAAATGCACACTGAACAGGAGCTGATCCAGAAGCCAAAGGTGTCCATCAGAAGCTGCTGAGGATTTTGGGCAGCAGAACATAATTATGGAAATGGAGCTAACAGCTTGGAGACTGGTGGCAAGTTTTACAAGTGGGAAGTTTAATTGGATGAGCTGCGTTTGCCATAGGAGCCAATTTTTCAAATTCGTGGTTATAAAATATAAATAATGGTCAGGGTTTAATTTTTGCAAAAGGCTACCAACTTCCCATAGCTTTGGTTTTTGGGATTTGTACACCTTTGGGTGGTACACCTTGAGTAAAGAGGAAAGGGGAAAGAG
>VYZT01022356.1:177659-187863 GCA_013400735.1 Pomatostomus ruficeps
AAAAAGAAAAAGAAAAAGAAAAAGAAAAAGAAAAAGAGACAGCAGAAGAGAGAAGAAATAAACTGGAGAAAAGGCAGAAGCCGAGCGGGGTTTTGGCGGGGTTCTTCAACCGGGCTGCAATAGTCTCTATACGAGTTTTTACATTTCCCTGAAAGCATTTGCAATTCTAGTCAAAGCCGGTGCGAAAGCAGCTCCCGGAGGAGCGGGGGCTGCGGGCGAGGCGGAGCGGCTCGACTCGGAGAGGAGAGGAGAGGAGAGGAGAGGAGAGGAGAGGAGAGATTTACTACAGCAAGTAAGGAAAACTCTGGGGCTGCAAGAGAGGGTCTGACCTGATGCCCCCTCATGCTTTTCAGATACGCTCACACGTGCATTTTAGAGACCTCTGCCAGCGCACTGAAGCCAACGAATGCTGCCCGAGCTGGTCCCTGGGGAACTACATTGCTGTCCTGTACAACAGGTCTTCGTGTCTGGAGATAACCCAGGGAGACATCTCCCACACCCTGGCCCTGCTCCGTGCCTGTGCTCCAGACTACCACCGGGGTGTCCTCACTCCGTCCTGCATAGGCCCCGAGGCTGTCAGACAGAAACACTCCCAGTGTGCCCAAGTCCCAGAAAAATGTACCCGCTTCAACGCCATCTACCAACTGCTTCACTTCTTGGTTGACAGGGACTTTCTCAGTCCCCAGACAATGGAGTACCAAGTGCCCTCTCTCAAATACAGCCTGCTTTTCCTGCCTACGAGAAAAGGTGCATCTATGATGGGGATCTACTTAGACAACCTTGAAACATGGGATCTGTTTGATAACTACACGTCTATCACTGGAATGGACCTGGGCCTTAAACAGAAACTATTCCAGCACTACCTTTTACTGGATACCAAGTATCCAGTCCTGGCAATATTAGCTATTTTTCTAAGCATTTCTTTTTATTTACGCTCAGTGTTTATTACCTTGATGGTCCTGCTCGCTGTTGTCAGTTCTTTGATGATATCCTACTTCTTGTACAAGGTGGCCTTCAGATTCACCTATTTCCCTTTTGTAAACCTGACAGCAGTCATCATTCTCAGCAGCATTTGTGCCAACCACACTTTTGTCTTCTTCGACCTGTGGAACCTCAGCAAGAGCCAGAACCCTTCCGCCGGGCTTGCTCAGTGGGTGAGTCAAACCATGCACCATTTTGCGTACCTCATGCTGGCCTCGTGCTTCACCACGGGTGCTGCCTTCTACGCCAGCTACATCAGCAACATCACAGCCATCCGCTGCTTCGCCGTCTACATGGGCACCTCGGTGCTGGTGAACCTGGTTTTCATGATGACCTGGCTGCCCTCTTCGGCCGTGCTGTACGAGCGCTACATCGCAACGACCTGCGTTTACAAGCCAGAAGCCTACTGGAACAACAGCAGCCACAAGAGAGTTGCTCTCTCCATCCATTACGTCCTCCGGGCTCTCCAGAACACACTGTCCGAAACCTCCAAGCTGCTCTTTGAAAAGCTTCTGCCTTGTGGGGTCATCAAGTTTCGGTACATCTGGATCTGCTGGTTTGCTGCCTTAGCCATAGGAGGTGCCTACATTTCCTGTTCCAACCCCAAACTCAAACTCCCGACCCTGGAGACATCGTCCGTCCAAGTGTTCAGGCTGAGCCACCCCTTTGAGAGGTACGATTCCGAGTACTGCCACCAGTTCATGTTTGAGAGGCTGGAGCACGGAGAGGGGCAGCGTATGCCTGTCACAATAGTCTGGGGCATTCTACCCGTGGATAATGGGGACCATTTCAATCCAAAAAGCAACGGCACCCTAGTGACAGACACCACCTTCACCATCCAAAACCCTGATGCCCAGAAGTGGCTCCTTGAATTCTGCCAAAAAGTGAAGAACAAAACTTTCTATTACCCTGATGCAGAGCAGAAATCTACTGTGTGCTTCATGGAGGAGTTCCTCAGGTGGATGGAGAGTCGCCAGTGCTCCCAGCGAGACCACAGCTTCAACCTTTGTTGTAACCAGTTCTCCTTCCCTTACAGAAGCGAGATCTTCCTGCACTGCATCAAAATGATGCTCCTGGAAGAGGGCAGGGAAGGAGCAGAAACGTATGATCTGGGCCTCAGGTTTGATGGGGAGGGAAATCTCGCTGCCTTAGTGCTGCAGTTTCAAACTATTTATCACTATAGCTTCAACTACAGCAAAGCCAAACAATTCTATGAGGAAATCAGCCTCTGGATAACAGAGGAGATGAAAACTGCCCCCGTGGGGCTTCAGAACGGATGGTTTACCAGTAAACTAGAGCTGTACAACCTCCAGCACAGTCTCAGCACAGAAACCATGGTGGTCATGGGGCTCTCCATAGCCGTTTCCTTCGTGGTGCTGCTGCTCACGACCTGGAATGTTCTCCTTAGCATTTTCTCCGTTACTGCCATTGCAGGCACCGTCCTGGTAACCACTGGCCTTTTGGTCCTCTTGGAGTGGCAGCTCAACGCAGTGGAGTCTCTCTTCATTTCAGCTGCAGTAGGTCTCTCTGTTGACTTCACCGTCAACTACTGCATCTCCTATCACCTGTGCCCCCATTCCGACCGCCTGAGCCGAGTGGCCTTTTCCCTGAAGCAGATGAGCTGTGCCACAGCCATGGCAGCTTCTGCTCTCTTCTCTGCAGGGGTCATTATGTTGCCTGCCACGGTCCTGGCGTACAGGAAGCTGGGGATATTCATCATGATGATCAATTGTATCAGCTGTGGGTTTGCCAGCTTCTTCTTCCAGTCACTCTGTTGCTTCTTTGGCCCGGAGAAGAACTGCGGGCAGATCCTTTGGCCTTGTGCCCACACCATGAAAGACTACTCTGATGACTCCGGGCCGAACGGAAACTTTGCCTGTGCAGGCAGTGAGAAGCAAAACAGGTTGCGGAAGGTCCAGGAGTCCAACACTGCAAACGAGCAATACGAGCTCCAGCCCTTGTCCAGGAAACTCAGCGACAGTTTTGACAACAGCACTTCCACAAGCAAGCTATCCAACCGGCCCTCTGTGCTCTCTGAAGACATACAAGTTGAAGACAACAGATGCCCTCGAGTGGGAATGCACCCCTCCCTGGAAAGAGAGAGACAGAGTCTGCAGGAGACCCTCGGAGACCAGCAGGTCGGCCTGTGCCAGTGTCCCGCCTTGCAAACTTCCTCTCCTTACAAGCACAGCACCTCAGAAACAGAAATTCACAGGGAGAGACTCTGCCGAGATTGTCGCTGTCGAAAGTATGGTCTGAAGGCATGGGATGGGTCTGGGCTGGACCACGTCCAGCCGGCTGGCGTGAAAGAAGTAGGGCAGCTCAATAAATCCCAGTGCTCCAGTGACACTGCCCAGCAGCAGTCAGATTATACCTCAGACCCCAGCCCTCTCCCTGCTGCTGACATCTACAAAATTCACAGATGCCTTTGTTCTCTTGGCAGCTCTTTCGATATGCTCAACATCTCCAGCGAGACGTCGATCAGCGATTTCGAGCAAGGCCTGAAGCTCGCTGAATCAGCCAGTTCCTGTCCCGATGCCTTAGAGCTGTCTGACTCCTACGGTAACGCCGAGCGAGGTTACCTGAACGGGAAGAGAGATACCCTGCGGCTGGACCTGAGGGAGACTGTCTTTGATGTCTCTCCAGCTGTGTCACAGCAGAACAGCTCTTCATGGAAAAATCGGTTTGGATTGGGGAACGAAGGGCCAGTCGTGCTTCCCAACAGCCAGCCAGACATGCCTGACGTTTGGATCAAACGATCCAGTGCACAAAGTTCCGGTTACAACAGCTGAGACCTTGCAGGAAGCAAAGCTGCTGCCCGGGAAAGGGGAAGCCTGAACGTCCTTAGAGCTGTAAATATCAATCTTTTCCTCCCACCTATCCTAGAGCTGAGACTATTTCTTAGTATTTCAGCCGTGCAAAACGTGTGTTTTCACAGAACCAGCAGATCTGATGCCAGTGAGAGGACGTGAGAGCCATCTTGATGGACTACAAGCCCTTTGACTTCTGATGTCTGGTGCCATGTTCACAGCTGTTCACAGGACTTACCAAGTAAACCTGGTTTGTCATTTCCTACGAGGTGATTAGGTTTTGTTTTCTTGAGAGAAATAATGAGGTGAAGCTCACCATGTATTTAATGACAGAGAGCTCATGTTAAAAAAAAAAAAAAAAAATCCAAAGCTCAACTACTGAAAATCTAGGTATCAAGTGAAGTGTATTGTTAATAATAAAAATTAAAGTATTTTATTTTCTACTTTATGCAAAGCCCGGGTCCACAGACCCCATTAAAACAGCTCAGATATAAAAAATCACATCAAGACTTCTGAGTTGACACAGCCTCTTCCTGACCGTGGGAGAGGCTGCAGAATCCAGCCCAAATCTATTTCCAGTAACAACTTCAGTTTGTTTTATCCGAAGGAATTCTAATACTGCCAAAGACTTTCAGTGTGAATTTCCCCCTTGAAAAAAGAGTCCTCATCCCCCCCGACTCAGGTGCCTTGTTGTGTCCTCTTCACAGCGTGTTTCCACTCAAGGCATTCCCCACAAACATGTAACTTTTTAAAATTCACATATTTGGTGAATCTTGACTTTTAGGGTTTTTTCCCCCTCTGCCAGAAACAAACAGGAAAACAAGCACTTCTTTGCCTTTATTTGTTGAAAAATCAAACATTCTCTCAACAAGTTGACATACAATAAATGCTTATAACAAACTTTCCTAAAATTTGTGTGATGCTTCATTTTCACCAACACTGTGGTTATGCATCTTTTAAGTGTCTAATACATTTTCCAAAGGGAATTGTACATCTTTTAAATACTTACTCTTCTGACACCCATGAGTTGTCTCAGCGCTGTGGGAGACAGACAGCAACTCGCTGGTATGCTTTAGGGACATGGCCTTTAAAGCTAATACCATTGTTTGAAATATATCAAATACATCAGTTTTGTGGTTTCGTATTTTTCATGTTTCAGTTTCACGGTTTTATACTGAAATTGACATCGTGAATGTTCAGGTGGGTGTTTGGGCAGCCAAAGCCACCCTCAGGCTGGGGCTGCAGCATCCTCCTCAAGGAGGTTGCTATCAGGAGGGATTTCCCACCCATTTTGAAAACCATGTTAGCCAACACTGCAAAAACGTCTTTAGGTCGGGAAACATTTTACACAGACGCCTCATTTCGCCTTGCGGCATTAGATGGCAATTTTAGTACCTCGCACACCAGCGGCAGCACCGGCACCTTCACAGCTCTGACTCGTTCATATCCGCACAGGATGGTCGGGCCTCGAGTGCCCAAACCGCAGGGTGAGGCAGTGAGGGGCAGCGGGAGGGAAGCAGTGACGGGAAAGAAGCAGTGACGGGAAGGAAGGGACTGCGCACCGCCATTCCCTGAGGGCAGGAGCCTCGCGCGGGGCCGCCAGCGCCTTCCCTGAGGGAGAGGGCGCGAGGCGGGAAACGGCGCGAGGCGGAAAACGGCGGGAAGGAGCGCGGCGGCGCGAGCGGCTCCCTCGCACCCCCCCTCGCGCCCCCCGCGCATGCGCGGTCCCGCCCAACCGTCCCCGCGCGGCGCGGTTCGAACGCCTGAGGGGAGCGCAGGCGCCATGGAGGGGCGGCCTTCCCGCATCCCCGTGTTCGCCCGGCTCCACCGCCCCGAGCCGCCCGCAGGTGAGTGCGGGGCACCGAAGGGCACCCGGGGGGCACGGCTGGCGGGTTTCCGCCGAGGGGTGCAGCGGGGGCGCCGGTGTTAGGGAGCTCCATCCCTGCCTGGCTACGTGGTGGCTGTTCCAGAATGTAATTAGAAGCTTTCTTCCGCTGTTTTGTCCCTATTTAGGACTTAAGCTAACACTCAGCCTGCTGTGTGTACCCTCCAGCGGCCCATTGATGTGAAAGATCCTTCATTCACAGTCTCTTACTTTCCTAAATCTTTTAAGCACTTTATTACATTTTATAAACATGAGACATCCGGGTTTAGCGTTAAAAACACGGGATCTGGGCTGTATCGGTGGAAACTCCGTGTTGCTCTAGTGTAAATGTGCTCATGGGGGTGTCGTTTGGAAAATACTTAACTCGAGGGAGTTCCTAAACTTCCTAACTTCCTAAACCCACTGAGTGAACAAAGCTTTATATACTCAAACAGTTGTGGTTTAAGACAAATAAACTCTATACAAAAAGCTAGTTTGCTGTGATATTTTAGTACCTATTCACTCATAGTGAAATATGGAGGTGTCTTAACAGAGTTTCGTGTGGGCTGTGTTTGTTTTGCTTCCCGTATTGAACAACAACCTTGTGGCACGATGTCTGCTTGATACTGAGACCTTCCTTATTGTGTATTGTCATTTCAAACTCTCATTAGAGCTAGCCTGGTAATTGTATTTTGACACTGTCTACGTCTGACCTGTTTGTGGCTTATGCTGGACCCTTGATCCCGGGTAAAACTTGAGGACTGCTCTTAGTTACTTCTACCTTAAAGTCTCAATTCTAGCCAGATATAACTGCTTTGCCTCAAATTAAAGGCTTAAGAGACCTTAAAGGGGGTCTTTTCTAGGCTGTGGTGTTTTCACAGTTGTCTTTTTCTCGCAGAATTGCAAATGGCTTTTCCTTCAAAGAGAAAATGCGACAGCAAAACATCAGAGCCAGAGTTCAGCAGAGTTCTCAGTTTTAACTTTGCCTCAAACATCCCAGCGGACGGTGTCTTCAAGGCTGCAAACCAAGGGTAAATCAAAGCAAAATATTGATGGATTTATTTGGCAGATGTCCTAAAGGTTTTGCTGATTTTGTCAAACTAACAGGCTTGGTGATCTGCAAGAACACAGCAGTCTCCTGGTAATTGTATTTTGTGTCTCTTTTAAGGTTGCCTAAGTCTGCCAAGAAAGTCGAGCTGGTTTCAAAGAAGACAGTGGCAAGACGGTACGTCCCTCCCATCTCTGTTCGTTTGTGGTGTTCCCCCATGGAGGGAACCCACGTGCAGCTTTCCTGCCAAGTTTGCCAGTTAAACCTGTTGGTCAGAAACAAAAGCAAACGTGTGGAAAAGGGCGTATTTGTGAAATTAGAAGGTGTGCAACACTGGTGTGTTTGCCCCTAAGTGTTTGCTCTTTGTCTCCACAGCCCTCTCAGCAGATACCAGCTAGAAGCAGAGCTGAAAAACAAGAATCAGTTGGTGGAAACACTCAAACAACAGCTAGCAAGAGCAGAGGTAAGGATAGGAGAGAAAAATAAATAAATCGCTGAGTAATTTCTCTACTCTGATCCACACAGGGTCATGTTAAGCCTTGTCTTGCTTATTTTCTTGTCTTCATCAGAAAGTCTTTGTATTCTTCTGCAAGTTTTTTTCCCATCTGCTCAGCTCTGGGGAGGCCAAACTGGGAACATTTTTTCTGGTTCTGGACTCCTGGTACAAAAGAAATATGCATGTAGTGGGCAGAGTCCAAGAAAGGGCCACAGAGATGGTTAAGGGACTGGGGGAAAGGCTGAGACAGCTGGAACTGTTCAGGGGCTTCTGTTTCACACAGATCTGTTTTTGTGGAATCATGTTTAGGTTCAGAATTGGCACTCCATTATTCCCTGGCTCTCAGAGGGAACTCTAGGACATGCTTAGTACTACTTCTGCCATGTACAGGAGGCCCTCCTGGTAACCTACAGCTGTAAAAACTCACTTTATTTTCCAGTTCTCAATCTGTGGGATGATCATTCGTCTTATCTCACAGCTTGATTTTCTTAAGAGCCTCTGAGGCTTCCTCTGAAATGTTCCCAAAGCTTCTGACACTATCAGCCAGATCAGCCTAATCCACATGCTTATTGATCCTCTTGGAGAATTGCATTCAACTTGGGAGGTTGATCAGCTTATCCAATTGTTTACTAATATCTGGATTGTGTAGGGAATAATGCTGTGGCTTAAAGATAAGACACCCTTTTCTTCAGAATGTTTATGTGCTCCTCAGTGCGTGCATTATTTACATAAATGGGAGGGAAGACAAGAAAAGACAGAGTTGCCTAAAAGGAATTCCTCCATGATCAAATTTTTCTAGTAATTGCTGTGATGTGTGGATGTGATAAATGTATTAATCCTGTCAAGAAGCAAGAGCAAGGTTACCTGCAGCAGCCTAATTTGCCGTGGTGGTGGAGACAGAAGGCAAAGTCTGATCGTTGGTGCCAAGTGCAGCACTTGTGAAGTTGTTACTGTCAGTATTGCTGAGGAGAAGGAAGTCTCCTCGGGAACTTGCCGCACTCACCACCTGTGTTAATGGCAGGGCACTGTTCAGTTAAGGGAGTTAAAGAAGGAGAACGAGAGGCTGGTCCACGAAGTTGAGAAGCTCAAGAATATTCAGGAGACTTGCATGACGATTTTAGAAAGCAGAAACGTCAGTCCTGGTAAGGAGTTTGCACTTCACTTACATCCTGGTACTCCTCCAGAAAGTTGCTTTTTTTTTTCTTCTTCTGTTGTGTCTATTCATAAGAAATTTGGACTGTGCTTTCTTGTTAAGGGAATACTGCTGGAATTCCAGGGTTTGGGGGTTTTCGGTTTTTTTTTTTGTGGCTTGAGAGAAAAAGCTGCTTCCTGTAGTAGGTGCTTGTTGTCCTGAGTTTTGCAGTTTTTCAATGTTTCTCTTTGCTGTAATACTTTCTCACGCATGCTGTTGTAAACATGACCATGTTTTTGCTAACTGTCCTTGCTGTTTTCATTCCATTCTCCTAGGCGGAGAAATGTGATGTATTTTTCCTTTAACCAGTGTGATTAAGAGGTAGTAATTTCTACCTCCAATCCACGGTGATTTCTAAGAACATATAAATAAAGGTCAGAGGGTTCTGCCCTCTCCTTTTTTGCCCTCTCTTTTTAGCCTCTCATTTTGGCTCTCTCATTTGGCTCTCCTTAGCTCCTCAGCCTAGTTCAAGTACATGTGTTTGTGTCCATATAGTACAAAAAACATCCACAGGTGCTGGCCTGGATAAACTAATTTAGTATTTCTTGCTCTAGAAAGTTACTGTGAAAAGCTGTTTGTTCTCAGAGTGATGTGTATATTAGAGTTTCACTGATGCACCACCTGAACTGGTTACAGGTAGCAACATAGAGGAGGAAAAGGAGACGCGTGCTTGCCGGGAAAAGACAACGGTAAGAAACACTTGAAATAGACTTTGAGGGGTCTGTGTGCCCCTACCCGTCTCTCCTGATGCTGAAACAGCTGAGACTCACATTTATTTGCATCATATTAAGTAATTTTCCTTTTGACTCTTCAGATGCTAACTAAGAAGGTCATAGAAGAATTGATGCTGTTTTGTCACACAGTTGCAAAAGAGAAGGAGATGCTGGAGGTAAGACTGACTCAACCAGGCGCTGAGCACCGGGCACTCAGGGAGGTTGTTTTGCTCCTCCAAATGCTCCTCTTTTCTCCACATGAACCAGATGAAAACCTGCAGTATTCCTCTTTCAATATAAACACACGTGTTAAGGAAACTGTGTTACTCCCCTTTTAAACAGAGGGATCCACCAGCCTGGTTGTTATTCTGGAAGTCACAGTGTTTGATTTAACTTGGAAACTGTTGCAGAGCAGTGACCCTGGGTAATCGCTGCGGGAACTGAGAAGTGTGCAAGCACAAGTGGCTTCAATAATTACTTGTATACAGACCAAAATAGTCATTAAGTTACAGTTCTATCATTCTTGATAAGAAGCCCAAGAGCTAAAATATAACTGTTATAGGACATTTCCTAAATTTTGGTCATAGATAAATTTACATTTTCCACAAGCAACCAAAGTAAAAGAAATCCCAGACTTATCTTAGTTTAGGAGGGAGAACTCAGATGCTTTAGGACTTGGCTTTGCTGTTCCTTACTCTGTTAGTAAAATGTGGTGTGCACTGACCTCTCCACAGACAGCGATGGCCAAGTGGAAATCGGCACAAGAGGAGAACCAGCATGCCCTGGAGAAGCACGCCCACACTCAAGCTCAAATTAAGGAGTGGGCAGCCATACTTGAAGCGCTGGGGAAGCTCCTGGCAATGTGAGGCACAAGGATGGACTATTTTTTTTTTCCCGTTTCACCCCTAGTTCAGTGGTCCCTGTTTGTCAAGCCTAGTTCCTGCACTTGGTGATGCAAACGCCGAGCTGGTCGCTGCTCCCCGGCGGGCTAGGGCCGGACAGGGGCTGAGGCAGCAGCCACGGCCGGTTGGTTGGCCTTGTGTCGGGCGTTCGTGGGTTTATTAGTTCATTAAAGGTGCTCCAAGGACGCGGGCTCAGCC
>VYZT01022356.1:187949-218828 GCA_013400735.1 Pomatostomus ruficeps
GACACGCGGCCCGCGGCAGTGACCGCCCGGGCCCGGCCCCGGCCTTCGCCACGGAGCACCGCCCTGCGTGAGCGAACGGCCCCTGCGGCCGCGCCGGGGCTGTCGGATCGGCAGGAATCGTCAGAAACGTGATCATCGAAGGAGCGCTTTGGTGCGGTCGCGTCACATCCTCCCGAAAGAAGCGCTGCAGCTCTCCCGGCTCGTTCTCCCGCCTAACGGGGCACTTAAAGATTTAGGATAATTCTTAGAACTCATCGCAAGGGGCAGCGTGTGGGCAACACTGATCTCTGCTCTGGTGACCAGTGACAGGACCCCAGGGAAGGGCAAGAGCTGGGTCAGGGAAGGTTTAGCCTGGATATTCGGAAAAGACTCTTGCTCCAGAGGGTGGTCAGGCACTGGAACAGCTCCCCAGGGAATGGTCACAGCCTCAGAGCTGCCAGAGCTCAAGGAGCATTTGGACAACGCTCTCCAGCACAGTGTGGGATTGTTGTGGTGTCCTATGCAGGGCCAGGAGTTGGACTTTTTACGAAAAACCTCTGAAGACGCTGGGAAAATTAAGGCTCTTACACTGTCTTTAGTATTAGTGAGTAAGGCATTATTTTATTCTCGACCAAGAGGTGTTTGTGTGGGTGACAAAGTTCTGATCTCCACACCAACACAAAACACAAAACTTTTTCACTTACACATTTTTAGCAAACAGAGAAATTAATGTTCATTGGTTCTAAGTTGCATAATTCTCTTTATTAATTAATATTCTGTCCTCTACTGGTTATTGATTTCTTGCTCCTCATGCTAATCTGGCCCACTTTTTTTTAGTCCTTTTATCATTTTTTCTCAAATGGGGAGTTTCCAACTTTCCAGGCTTTAATCTCCTCTGTGTCTTCTGTTACTCCAAAACATCTTTGAAGGGCCATAAATTTAAGATCCCAGGTGTCCAATGTTCAACTCCCTCACACTTTGTTTATTGGAGCTTGTCAGGGTTAATTTTAGCAAACTTAGAGTTTTGGTGATTTAATGATCAGTAAGTGTCTGTGTAAAAGAAACTTAACCAGTGCTGGCTAAAAGTGGGCACTCTTACAATTAATTAAACAGCTAATTAAAAATTACTTAGGAAAATTACATCACTTCCAACAGAGTGGTGATCCTTGTGGGTCCCTTCCAACTCAGAGTGTTCTGTGATTCTATGATTCCTAGCTTTGCTGTGTTCTTCTGTGTGCAACAGCAGCCAAATGCTGACCATTCCAGATGTATTCCCTGCTGCCCCAGGGCTTGGAGTGAAGGGCAGTGTCTTCCCAGGGCTGCTGCACACAGGCTCCTGTCAGTGAAACGCTGGAGCTACAGCCTCACTTTCCAGATAATTCTGACGGTGCAAGCATATGGATGTACAAAATAAACTTCCTTATCCTTCTTTCTTGCTACAGAATTATTCCTTGCCACATTTGCATTTGTGTTTATGGCCTTATCAACTCTAATTGACATTTCTTTGTACTTCTGTATTCAGCAAGTGTAAAAGAAGGTGTAAAATAGTGGAAAAGCTAAAAAAAAAATCAGAAATCATCAGTAATATTAGTGAAGCTGTGAATTAAGAGCAGTATAACTGTTATAAACTGGCTTAGGGTATCAGGGCTGCCTAAGTCTGTCTTCAATCTCCAATTGATGAAGATTTTTTTTTCTTATGGTTTTAAGATTGTTGTAATTTATTTTAAGCTCTTTGCTGAAGTGTAATGCAGTCAGCTTTGTCTTAGTGCAAAGATGTATTTTGGAGTTCTTTTTGAGTTTATAAATCTAGCAATGGGGAGAAAGCTTGTTTGGCAGTACTGGAACCCAGGGTCTGTGTGACTGTGGAAATTTAACGTATCTTCTCAACTGTAAAAAAGAGGATGCTTAGGTTTTGGGGCTCAAGGAAAGGCAGAGGAGTGCGGGCATATTTTGCTCCTGCCCCTTACACAGGTTCTGGTTTAACAGCACAGGGTTTCAGTCTCTAAAACTGTTCCTTCACCAGAATTAATGTGTGTGAATAAAGAACCAAAAAGAAGAAAAGAGGGGTTCATTAAGCTCTACCCTAATATCCAGACCAAGTTTTTAAATCTTCCTGTTAAAAACACTTAAGATACTGTATATATTTTGTTAGTATGTGTATAGGCTTCTGTAGAATACTTGTGTGTAAGTGTTCAGAGTTTAAAATTTAGAAAAAAAATTTTTTTAAATACTTGGATCAGTGAACATTCCTGACTCTATCAAATTTTCCCGCTGTAGGAGGTAGTTAGGTAGATAATATAGTTCCAGTTTGACACACAAACCTGTTTTAATTAGTATCCCTGCTTATCACAGGCATCTGCACGTAATTAAAAGATGCTGTAAGCAGCTGCTGGATGGGATTAGCACATTATAAACTCAGTTCATCGGCTTCCAAAGTTCCCTGCCCAAAAACATGCCTGAAACCCCAGTTCAGGAACATTCTCTCATGTCAGGGTACGATTAAGGTTAAATGCTGAGGGGAACTAAAGTACATCAGCTCCTTTTTAAAATATAAAAAAATGACCCTTTTATGTGGTATTTCAGCCAGTAACCATGGATTTCCTTATGGTCTTGTGCTTCTGGGTTTGGGATGCTGGAGTTGCCTGGTGAGGGAATGCTGGCAGGATCCAGGGGAAGAAGACAACAGTATATTGCTGAGATGTAACGGATGTGTTTTTCCTCCCCTCTTTTCCCAGCTTAGACAGACCATGACAAAGTTCTGCCAAGAGCATTTGGCTCCAAAGGCCCAACAGATTGACCAGGAAAACGAATTCAAAGGCATGCGGGCAAGTATTTCATGTGTGGTTCTGAAAGCCTCTCGGGGCTTTGATCTCTGCATTAGTCCAGACAATCCCAGGCCACACCACAGGAACATGTGCATTAACTTTTCCAACTTAAAAGCCACAGAGAAAACCTTTTTTTGATTTCCTGTTTTATCTTTTGTTACCAACTTTCAGCAACCTGAGGCAGAACCCAGCGATAATAGTAAAAATAAAGATTGATAACGGTCTTGTTTCAATTCTTATAATGGGATTTCTGCCTGGCTCTATTCAGGCTCCTTCTCCAACATGTGCTTCATATACTCCTGGCTCAGTTCCTTTCTTGGACATGAATTTCCTCTCAGATTTGCTGTGAAAATACTGTGTGCAAGTGCTGAAATGTGGAGTTTGACTGTTGAGCTGAAACTTGCCTTTTTTATTAAACCCAGCAAATTCTGCCACGGAGTGCTTTGATTGATGGAAATGAGAGATCTGACTATTGGTTTTTATAAGCTCCACAAGACTCAAAAAGCTCTAAACATCTGCCAGGATTTCCCAGCGTTCTGATGTTAACATTTCCAGGGATGTATGTGTAGCTTTGAAGTGAAGTGTATAAATTTAGCCTGGCATTCCAGATGTCATCCAGAGCTATTGTATGATACTTTTTGAAGTCTCTGGAGATATTCCCTGATAATTATTGCTGGACACCAAGCCATGTGAGGAGCACTCACCTGTGTATCCATCACATTACAGAGGAAAGGAGCAGCAGGGAGATGGTCCCACCGGGACATATGTGGGCCACATTGGTGACAACATCCCTTGCTACTGCATTTTGCCATGGCTGTAACATTCCTATTTTTTTAAGGAGGCTTCCTTGGCTTTAGTTGCCAGCTCCTGTTTTACTGGAAGAGTTTTAAAGTGCCAGCTCATAGCAACTCTTCATATTGCCAGGGTTTTGGTGACAGACAGTTTATACTATTCCACAAAATTTTTCCTTAGAGTGGGCTAAGAGTTAAATCTTAGGAGTTGTCCTTCCAGAATTAAATTTAGGCAGGTGAATTTTCAGTGAATTCCACAAACTACTCCCGCATGTAGCATAGCTAGTGTCCTTAAGTTTGTGTGGTTTCTCAGTTCCAAGGATGGGGCTGCACTGCGGGAGGAACAGGTATCAATGTATTTGCCTCACTCTCGTGATATCTCGCAGATAAATTGATGAGTCCAGTGAGCTGCCTGGGGAAACTTGTTATGCTGGTGCCCAGACTGCCAGTTTGGGCTGATTGCGTGTTCTGTATTCGTAGGACTTTTGGAAGAAACTTGGAGATCTGGGAGTTCTGGGGATCACAGCCCCTGGTAAGTCTGTTCCCATCTTTGACCTTCTGATGGGTGATTCCTCAAACAAAAGAGACACCACTTAAACTCTCATTTTCCAGTTCACAACAGCTTTGTCTGTGATGTGACATCCATTTTGTCCTATCTTTGTGTTTTAAAAAACTCTTTCCCAACTGTTATTATTCTTCTCTGACTTTGAATCCTTTTTCCTTGTTAGACAAAATGCCTTTCACAATTAAAAAGCACCACTCAGAAATGGTTTCTCCAGATGTAACATGTAGCTCAAACGTATTTGTGCCTTTCTAATACGAAGCAAGTTTTGAAGGAGGAGAGTTAGAGATAAAAGTATCCCAGAACAAACATCCATCTGTAGTGGGAGAAGTTAAAGGGTCTAAAATAATGCCCTGAAAAGCTGTGATAACTAATGGAGAGCAGTCCACAGCCAACCAGCTGGAAGGGAAATCTTACTCAGCCTTGCGCAGGTTAGTGAAAAGTGTTGTGATGAGTGTTACAGATGAGCGTGGCCGTGCTGAATGCACCAAGGCAGGGTAATGAGGAGAAGCCCTTAGTGGAGAAAAGCTGCTGATGGGGCCTTTCTTTCCCCATGGAAAAGTCTGTTTTCTAGATGTGGCTGTGCAAAGGCTCTGCAGAATCCGGCTGAATAGCAAGGCATTGGAATAATGCCTCTGCCTCACTTTCAGTGCTGAAAGACTCTGCATTTCTGCTTTCTTTCTCTCTCCTCTTCCCCATTTACTGCTGCTCCTGTTTTTCCTCACTCTTACCTTCTTTCTTCTTTGATGTTGTGCCTGAGGCTTACAGCAGTTTCCCACACTATAAATAAGCCATCCCCTCACGAGTCCTGTCCTTCTTGATTTCCTCAAAGGTTTACCTCTCAAACCCTCCTACACCCAGGATTTTTTGCCTTATTTTGGATTGTGGAGTTGTGTGTCTCTTTATTGATATTGGTTTTGTTGGAGGAGGTAGAGACTGGGATTTAGGATGTGAAGATCTTGTGGATCTTAGCAGGGTGTACGCAATTAAACGGCATGTTTGGGCACCAGTGCATCAAGTCTATTAAGGGAACATTTTGAATAACAGTGCTGTCTGTTTTCTTCCTAAAACTAAGAGAACTGTGTTGCTTGCAATTTTCCATTTGTTTTATAAAGTGCAAAATGAAGACATGTAAATACGTAGTTTCCATGGAATGGTAATACAGGCATGTTGTATACAAAGAGTAGCTTTGAAAGGGCAGCATCATTTGAAATCACACCATGGTTTGTGTTACATGAGGAGGTGTCTGGCAGGACCATTCTCATGTTCCTCTTGCAGTGCAAAGCGATCCTGGATTTGTGCTTCTCACAGTTGCCTCATCTTTCTTGAGGCAAAAGCACCAAACCCATACATTCTATAGGACTTAATAAAAAACTCTCTTGTTTTGGCATACATGGGAAATTGTTAAGCCAATCTCTTAGGATATTGATAGCAAACCCCTAAACTTGTGTTCATGATAGGGAGAGGAGATTTTAGAGGATAAAGGGTCCTGCAGATAAAGGCAGGGGTCGAAATGAGGGACATGGGAGGAAAGGCTGCATGTGATGCCAGTGGCTGTGGTGTTAATGTGGGGAATTTGGGACAGCAGCCCCTTGGAGCTGTGCCCTTTGGTCACTGAGCACACACACAGATTTGCTCTTACCCTCGTTGCTCTTGCTTGCAGCCTCCAGGTTGATGACAAGTAAGTGCTCCCCGCTTATCTCCCCGGCTGCTTCTCAGCGTTCATGTCCTGTCGTAGTGCTTCTCTTAGCAGTACAACCACTTGCTTCCCACCTGGAGAACAAAGCTTTTAGTTTGGGAAGTGGCTGTATTTGTGTGTATATAAACATGTTTGTAGGTACATGTGTATAGATTTATGTAGGTTTTTGGCTTCTCAATGCCGTTTCCCATTTCTCAGCCTTCTCTTTTTACCTGCCTTCTCTCTCCCTGTTCTTCTGTGTGACTTTAATTTTTACTATTAGTTTTAGGCTCAACTCATGTGCATAGCTGGGCTCCCAGTGCTGCTCTGTCTCGCTTCATCCTCTCTTCAAATCTACATTCTTGTCACTGATTAATTACTTTTATGGGTTGCTCTCCATCTCAATCGGCCATTCATCAAAATTCTGGTGTCCTGCACATTGGTGGGCTTAGAAAAGTCCTTAGTGCCACATTTTTGAACAGTTTGAGGATTGCTCACTTGTTTAGGGGCAAACATACTTGAGTTTTCCAAACCTTGCCTGTGTTCCTTTTTTCTCACCTTGAGGATGTTGCAATTTGGTGATTTAATCTTTGTGATTATACTAAGGTTGAAAAGAAGGACTCATTATTGTGCAATGTCAGTAGCACGTTCAAGATGTGTCCTTGTGCACGTTCTGCATATAAGCTATGTTATACAAGTAAATTATGGATTATGCTGAAGACAAAATATCCCTGTGACTTTAAGATAAAAAAAATGAAATTCAGAGAGGATGGGGAAAGCCAGAAGTGCCCAGCTCAGGGACGGCAACAGCCAAACCCAGAAGCATTCGAAGTGTCTTGGATCTCAATGGAGACTGAGCCCAGCCCTGGGATCTTGTGCATGTGGTGGGTAACATGAGCTTTTTCCTCCCTTGCCAGCGGAATACGGTGGATCTGCCCTGGGATACCTGGACCACGTGCTGGTGATGGAGGAGATCTCCCGTGCGTCAGCATCCGTGGGGCTCAGTTACGGGGCCCACTCCAACCTGTGCATCAACCAGCTCGTGCGCAATGGCAACGAAGCGCAGAAGCACAAGTACTTGCCCAAGGTACGCGGCTGGAAGAGGGCAACACTGGATAGCATCTGGGTTCTGGCTGCAAGGATGAATGTCTTTCACAGTGTGTAACAATTATCTTAACCACCAGCTGATTTCAGTGACCAAACCTTAGGAAATACTGAATTTGCCAACTTGCCCTTCTCTAGCTTGTCAGTTTTTGTCCTATTAATCCATATTGACCTCATCCTATGCCCAGGTCCTTCTCTTCAGGCAGCACATCCCAGCTCTCTGGAGCTATGTTGCTAAAGGAGGGTTCAAGGTGGCACTGGAGGATATTCTTTCAAATTCCCAAATCATTTTGAGATCTCTGAATGGAAGTCACTGCCTTCCTATTTTATATTCTCCATTTCTCACTGCCCAAATGCTTGGTTTGGCTGTTAATTAACTACAAGCGAAAACTGAATCATCACTTGGGACATTGATGTTGTAACTCAGAAGTGCATTAAATAGATTTCAGTTTTTAAATGCATGGAAAAACAATGAGCACATTGAGATTATCAGTGAAATTATCAGTACAAGAAACTTTATTTAAACGATGTGCAAAGTACAATGCCACTTCCTCAAAGCGCTGTGCAGCCTGCAAATGTGTAACCCCAAATTGTCCTCCTTCCTCAGGAGTATTTTCATGCTTCATTCTCTGCCTTTCAATGAGATGTGAAGTCACTTCAGCTCTGACTTGTTTTGGTTCCTGACAGAGCACTTAAAGATGCTTAGCTAGATTTGAGCACTTCATGAGGACTTTTGTAGCAATGCACTGATGGATTGAATTGGTTGAACATATCTTAGGCATTGAGTCTGCTTTTTAAAAAGAAAATAGAGATCAAAAGGAGGAGAAGAGGGATGAAAGTACACGGGGAGGAAAAGAAAAGGCAAGGAGAAAAGGGCAGGATGAAATAGCGGTGAAGTGGAAGCAGCTGCTCTGCCAGAGCCTGGTGTGAGCAGGCACAGGAGAAGGGTCCAGCTGCTGTTGTGGGGTGAGTGTGGGGGGACTGAGCTATGAGAACATTGCAGAGAACTTTCCCATCCCTTTTCACCCCCTTGCTGGCCTTTTGCGTTCACCAGCTCCTGTTGTGTAAAAGGGCAGCAGAGAGCTCAGGCAGGAGCTGGGGACAGGCATATGGCTGCCTGCATGGTTCCTTGGCACCTTCCTCGTGTGTTGTGCAAGCAGGGCTGTGCTTGTCTAGCTCAGACAGAGCTGAGTCATCCTTCTCATCCCAGTGGGATTTGGTTCTGTTCCCTCGGCACAGCACGAGGGAGCTCCTTGCTCAGGCTGTGCCGGGAACAGCAGCTCTCATTTGAGTTCTTGCAGAGAACAGCGACTGTGGAGGTTCAGTGCAGGAAAACAGGCAGCGGGCTGAAGAGGGAGCACAAACAATGCTGCTGGTCTTCATCTTTTGCTAATATTTGTCTTTTCTTCCAGCTAATCAGCGGGGAGCACATTGGAGCCTTGGCCATGAGCGAGCCCAATGCTGGCTCTGATGTTGTGTCCATGAAACTGAAAGCAGACAAGAAAGGTAAAGCCCAGGGAGGTGCTGGAGTCCCCATCCCTGGAGGTGTTCAAGGAACATTTGGATATGGCACTCAGTGCTCTGGTCTGGTTCACAAGGTGGTGATGGGCCAAAGGTTGGACTCGACAATCTTGGAGGTCTTTTCCAACCTAAGTGATTCTGGGAAGCCTGTTAGAGAATAAATGGAGTGGGAATACCAGTGTTGCTGTCGTGAGCTAACAGATTTCATCTCTTGGCTTCCAGGAGACTACTTTGTTTTGAATGGGAACAAATTCTGGATCACCAACGGGCCGGATGCGGATGTTCTCATCGTCTATGCTAAAACCGACATTAATGCTGTTCCGGCCTCCCGAGGCATAACCGCCTTCATCGTGGAGAGGGTAGGTTTAGTCATTCCCACAGGGTTTTAAAACAGAATCCTTCACCCTAACTGCCTCATTTGGAAGTCAGCTGGTTTTCCTTCCATAACTGCCAGCCTCTTCCTCAAAGACAAACTACTTTCTGCCTTTCAGGTGGGAAATGAACCTTTAATAAAATAAAATCTGAGCTCAGTAAACCTTCTGATGGACATTATTTCATTATTACAATAGTTCAGTTACTGGCAGAGCTTCCAACCCTTGCTGTCGGAGAGCCTGTGTTGGCAACTGTCCAAATTATTTATTTATTTGCTGTTTATGTGCATTAGAAGATGGGTGCCTGGGGTTCATATGTGTGTTTTTCTCTGTCCATTTGCTTTCTCTGCATTTGCACTTAGACCTGGTCTTGTTCCTAGGTTACTTTATCTCCCTCCTGGCACCCTACACATGTTCCTGTGGTCAGGGGAATTTCACAGATCTCTCATGATTTTCATTAGTCTGTCAGAACTGAGACATGAAATGCATTTTTACTGCCTTGACTTTGCAGGGAATGCCGGGTTTCAGGACAGCCCAGAAGCTGGATAAGCTGGGAATGAGAGGGTCTAATACCTGTGAATTGATCTTTGAAGACTGCAAGATCCCTGGTGAGCTGGGTTCAATGTGGTGGTTTCCTGTCTTCTTGATCAGATAAATTGGATCACTAATTACAGACATGTTCAGCCCATGACCCAGAGGGCTTTGCAGATGCTTATCTGCTCTCTGGCATCCTCTGAGGAAACTGGTGGAACTGGAAAAGTGCAATCTGCTGGATTGCAGGGAGGGAGCACATCCCTTGTCAGGTCACTGCTCTTTCACCCTCATGGTCCTAGTTCTTAACCACTGCTTCTCCAAAGCCTTGCTGAGGCTTCCCAAGAAACTTGTTTTTATTAGAACTCCCATCTTGTATGGAGGTGAGCTACTTTTCCCTGAAGGTTTTTTCACTGGGGACTTTCCAACAGGCTTTTGTAACATTTCTGACTCCTTCTGGGGCCAGGGTCTGAAAATGGACATCCTTTCCCTGGTTAGTTAACACAGCAGAGACCTCTGTAATAGCAATATTTGTTATTCCAGTGGCAATTTTTGTTGATAGAAAAACTCCAGCCTTTCTAGAGCAAATGGAAAAGATGTCTTATCCAGAATCGTAAAAATCCTGATAGCACATTGGCAGAGCAAGGTGCTCTCCTGCTCCCCATACACCTTCAAAAGCTAAAGTGGAAGAGCTGCAGCTGAAGTCTGACATTTCTAATTGTGTTGGATCCCTCCATCCTGAAATCACAAAGGCCAGTGCCTCAGTGCTCTGATCATGTCCCGGGAGTCATCCGCAGGGAACAGCATGTTCTTGTGGAAAGAGGATGATGACATGGAGAAGCACATCACTGCAGTGTTGGAAGTTAACACACTTGGCACTCTGGCCATTAATGTTCTTTCTGATCTTTGGCTGTGGAAGCTGAAGCAGTTTTTTCCAGGAAATTGTTCAGGCTATTCAGTCATTTTTCATAGAATCCCAGGATGGTTTGGGCTAGAAGGAACCTTAAAGCTCATCCAGTCCCACCCCCTGCCATGGGCAGGAACACCTTCCACTAGCCCAGGCTGCTCCTCCGCATAGTGAACACAGGCCCTCAGAGAGCAGCTTGTCTGAGTTTTGCACATAAATAAATCACTTTTCCTTTGGTCTTTGCAGCTGAAAATGTCTTGGGGACACTGAGCAAAGGAGTCTACGTTCTGATGAGTGGATTGGACCTGGAGAGGCTCGTGCTGTCTGGGGGCCCCCTGGGGTAAGGGTTTGTCATCCCTTATAGGTTGTAAGGCCAGAAGGGTCCTTGGTGATCACCAAGCCTGGTGGGGATCCCTTGGGGGCTGCAGCTCTTGATAGGATGTATCCTGGATGGAGAACTGGGTTATTGGGGCAGCAGAAGAGGAGAGGCTGGGTCAGATGTGGGAAGGAAGGAAGAAAGGTGCAATGAGATCCTGCGGCTGCTGGGTGTCCCAGTCGAAACCAGCACAGAACTCCAGCACCTGCACAGCTGCTCAGTGTCCACTGACCCTCCAGAGCAGGCTTTGGAAATGATCAGTTTTGAGATAAAAATTTCCAGAGATGATAAATCTGCTTCAGTCCCCAGTTGCTGGCTTGTATATCCCTACATTATTACTCAGGGAATAACCAGCGCATTTGTGTAATCAATTACTTAGAATCTAACACACTATCCAGAGAGTCGCAAACTCAGGTTTGTTCTTCATTTATTCAATCCTTAAGCTCCCCAGTAACTGTCGGCACCCCAGAGTCCTTTTGTCCTCCCAAGTGGTCTCTCTGGGCTAATCCTCATGTGGAAAGACCACCTTCCAAAAGGCAGGAGGAGGATTTTTTTCCCCTCCTTGTTCTTGCCTGTGCTTTTTTTTTTTTTTTTTTTTTTTTTTTTTTTTTTTTTTTTTTTTTTTTTTTTTTGTGGTTTTGGCCAGTACTCCTTGAGTTGGGGGGCTCTGGAGATAAGAGGCAGCACAAACTGTCCTGGATGTGGCTGTGAGAAAGCTCTTCAAATCTCAGTCCCCTGCATTAAAAGGTCAGACCTTCCCACAGAGTATCCCAAATGAGCACTAGGCAGAAATATGGGACCTTTGGATTTTATTCTTAGCCTTGTTTGAGTGGAGCTGTAGGAAGACAGCAGGATATCACTTTAGCTGTGAGAACCTTTTTGCCTTGGGCTACGCTTCCAAAGTTCAATCATTATTAATTAATAGTTCTGCTGTTTCCCTTTTCTCTCTGCTCTTAGGCTCATGCAAGCTGTTCTTGACCACGCAATTCCATACCTGCATGTCAGAGAAGCATTTGGACAGAAAATTGGCCACTTCCAGGTGAGACAGAAAAGGAATTGGGAATTTTTGTCCTCTTTTCTCTTTAAAACTGAGAAGACTGGGAGCTTTGTCATGGTGGGGGCTTTGCGTGGAGAAGGTCACCTGGTGTTTATCCTGGGGCTGCATGATGTGGTAATGAGCAAACTGGGCTAGTGAAAGGTTCCTGCTCATGGCAAGGAGATGGAACTGGATCAGCTTTAAGGTCCCTTCCAACTCAACGAATCCTGGGATTCTGTGATGTGGTGAGAAGGTGGAAAGATCTCTGAGCCTGCTCCCCTGAGGTCACTGTTGGTGGGTGAGCGACTGTGGCTAGTATCTACAGGTCTGTGAATTAACAGAACCTACAGCTCCCTCATGTCTGCTGGGTCCAGGTCTCCTCCTGTGCCTAGTTTCTCTGAGGTGTTTAGGGAACGGGTGGTCCCCCTCACTCATGTTAAATAACATCCCTTGTCTTTGGGCTGAGCAGCTCATGCAGGGCAAGATGGCAGATATGTACACGCGGCTCATGGCGTGCCGGCAGTACGTCTACAACGTGGCCAAAGCCTGTGACCAGGGCCACTTCAACGCCAAGGTGAGCTCAACTCCTACCTGGGCTCTGTGTCCTGGGGTAATTCCTCCAGTCCCAAAGCCTGAGCTGGGAGAAGCCTCTGTCCAAGGAGTCCTCAGAGCCCAAAGGGTCTTTTTTTCACACCCCAAGTACCTTTTTTCCTCACAAATTAAAAGCAGCCTCCTTCTACAAGGCAAGAGATTTAGCAGCATCAGTAGGTGTTTGCTGCAAGCCCAGACAGATGTCCCGGCTGTCGTAAGGGCTGTAGCAGTTGTTAGAGGTGTTGTCACCTCCACCTGTCACCACACCTCTGCTAGAGGAGGATGTTGAGTGTTTAACAGTGGGAGCACAGAGCTGTGCATCCCAAAGCAAATCACACTGGTCTCCTGGGGTATTGATGGGCCTTTGTGAGAGACCAGCTTCTCTGGTGCATTTTTTTAGTTTTTTTCCTTCTTGTATCTTCCTGTGGCCTTTGCAGATTCGGTGTGAGTGTACTGTAGTGACAGGGACACTCCTGGAAGCTCCCTGTCCCTGTGCTTTGTGGTCAAGTAGTTCAGGGTTCTTCGCAGGTGTCTGTAGAGTGATGGCAGGGTGAGGGCAGGACAGGGATTGGAGACGGGCAGGTGACATTTTCCTGGCTGACCCGTTGTGATGGTCCCATAGGACTGCGCCGGAGTGATCCTGTACTCGGCAGAGTGTGCGACGCAGGTGGCCCTGGATGGGATCCAGTGCCTGGGTGAGTCACTGACAGCTGGACAGAGCCAAGCAAAGTGCAAAAGCATTTCCTTCTGCTGTCCCACCCTCAGCCCTGAAATCAGGGATGAGGAGTGACCTGTGGCTTGTTTTGGGTGGCAGGTGGAAACGGTTACATCAATGACTACCCCATGGGGCGCTTCCTGCGTGACGCCAAGCTCTACGAGATCGGGGCAGGCACCAGCGAGGTGCGCAGGCTCGTCATCGGCAGGGCCTTCAACGCCACCTTCAAGTAACACCACCAGTGCAGAGGCAGCACCGTGACCACCACGAGGCCTTGACCGCAAGGCTGGAGCGCACAACTCGGCTTCTTCCTGCCTGCCATTCCAGCATCGTCCCTTGTGGAGTCCCTTCTGCCTGCTCTGGGAACAGATGCTGCTGGACTGAGCTTGGACAAAATGAATCAGAGGGTACATGGAAGGAGAAGTGTTTTCTTCTCTCTTGTGATCATCCTGATTCATGCTGTTTATGAGCTGTTGATTCTCAGCTTTGCAGGGCAGAGGTTTATCCCCCCACCAGGCAGGCTGGCAAAGGGTGTGCAGCCATTGCTGAACACAGAAAGTCAATCCAAAAGCACCAAAATGGACAATGAGGGAACAACTTTGTTCTTTCCAAAAAGCCCTGAGTGCCATTAAACAGTTAGAATTTAGCATATTGCCATTGGAAGGTGAAACTTCCTGCTGTGACTTTCCAATGGGATTAATACCTTCCATTTTGGGAACTTGACACTAACCACGTTGTGGAGTTGCTATCATGAACGCTCAAAATCATCTGTGCACAAGCAGTGTTTTAGGTGCTGATTCCTAAAACCTTAGATCCCGTGTGTGTTTCTTTGCAGAATTTTTTTGCTATTTGCAGAATTCCTTTCCTGTTTCGGCTGCTTCTGGAGGTATTTGTGTGCAGGTCGGAGTCCTTGCTGCACTGACTGCTTCCGCCAGGTCATTCCCTCTGAGCTGCCACCGTCCATCACTCTGGGGACAGTTAACACGTCAGAGCTGTGTTGTGACATCCCTGAATGAAGCAGGCAGAAAAAGCTGACTTCTTTGGGGTTTGGTTCTCTCCGAAGGTTGTTGTTTTGGCCAAGCCTGTCCTCACACTCCACCTCCAGGCAGCTGAGCAATGTGTTTGTGAGTGATCTCAGTGCATCTTGTATCCAGCAAATTGGGGCTTATCCAGCTTTTTAAAGGAAATCACACAGCATCCTGCCAGCCTTTAAGTGTGAATCACAAATCAAAATGGGCTGCTGGAAATATGATTGAACCGTTAATTAAACAGTTGCCATGTAGGCAGCTCGCAGCAGTTTTAACAAAACTCACCTTCAACTGTGTGTATTTTTTTGGTTGTAGTTGACACCTGTCTATACTAGGTGACAGTAGACTAACACAGAATTTTAAAACGCCACAGATTGAAGACAGTTCACTTTCCTGAATTGCCAGGTAGGTCACCAAGAGTTTATAAAAGTCACAAAGAGCCAGAAAGAGTTTCTAAAGTCCTGGTGGTAGCACCTTTCTCCAAAACTTCATATTTATTCAGCCTCAGTGGGTGGCTGTTACTCAGGAAGTGTCCCAGGGTTTACTTTTCAGCGTAAATCTTTGGATAGAGGGTGGACAGAAGTGCTCTGTCAGGAATATCTTGATGAGCTGTATCTGAAAATGCTGTGGAAGTGAACCTTGAGGTGCACTTCATGCAGGAAACACTCAGTGCATTGCTGTAGATGTAAGAATTTAGTTGTGTGACCAGACATTTATGTTTTATCACAAAATGATTCCTGGATCACTGTTAACATCCATTCCTGCCTGAGGAACTTTCCTAGGGAGTGTCAGAGCCGTGACAGGATGGTGTGAGATTCAGATTGTTAAAAATAGGTTTTCTAAGGTGGAAGGAACCCAGAGATTTTTAAACCTGTCCTTCATCACTGGAGAGGTCTGGTTTTAATACACATAATAAATAATGCCTTCACTTTCCAGGCTGATCAGCACCTTGGAGTTGAGGATAAAATGAATCAATATCTTACAAATCTTGGGACAGCGGCAGGGAGAGATTCATAAATCCTCAGCAGGGTTGCATTATTCAAATCTCACTCCCATCCACGGCAGCTGCCTTGGGAAAGGGATGGGAGCGCTTTTTTGGGGAAAAGGGGGTTAATCTTTATACTATACTAATAAAATAAGGTTTAGCTGTGGCCTGTGCTCCTGGAGGGGCCCCAGCAGAGGGGAGGTGCAGGCTCTGGTACCCACCAAAGCACGTCCAGGCTGGCAGCAGCAACAGCTACGGTGTTGCTTTCCCTGCCTATCCCTCCAACTACAGCCTTTCCCCATAATTCTCATTTAAAAGAAATACATTTACAGAGATTCATGCGGGCTGTGCCTCAGGCCTCCTCTGGAGAGCAGCAGAGCTAACAGAGAAAACACAGGGGGCCGTGCCTCTGGATATGAGCCAAACGGTGTCTGCTGTGGATATGTGATGGAAATTGTCTTGGCCTGACAGCCTTTGGCTGGTGGCAGGGCTGGATGTGCTGCATCTTCCCTGTTTTTCAGGATCCTTGTCCTGTTTGCAGCTGGCTGGCCACTGAGCAAAGAACGCATGGAGAGCAGGAAGGAATTATTCATGAAGGTATGCAGTGGGTTGACCCTGGCTGGGTGCCAGACACCCTCCAAAGCCTATCTATCATTGCCCTCCACAGCTGGACAGGGAGAAAAAATATAACAAAGGTTCATGGGTTGAGATAAGGATCAGGAGAGATCCCTCCCCCAAAACTGTCAGGCAAAACTGACTCGAGTTAGAGATGTTAATTGAATTTATTACCAACAAAATCAGAGCAGGATAATGAGAGGTAAAAAAAACCTTAAAAACACCTTCCCCCCACTTTTCCCTTCTTCCCTGCTCTAACTCCTCCCCCCACTGCAGCGCAGGGAGACGGAAATGGTGGTTACAGTCAGTTCATCACAAGTTGTTCCTGCTACTGCTCAGGGAGAGGAGTCCTTCCCATGCTCCAGCGTGGGGTCCTTCCCACGGGAGACAGCTCTCTATGAACATCCGCAATGCAAGTCCATCCCATGGGCAAGAGTTCTCCACGAACTGCTGCATCGTGGGTCATTCTTCCACAGGGTCAGTCCTTCCGACACAGCCTGCTCCAAGGTGGATCCCCCACGGGTTCACAAGTCCTACCAGGAAACCTGGTCCAGTGTGGGCTCCTCTCTCCATGGCTCTGCAGGTCCCTGCACAGGCACAGGCTTTCTACAGGTTCACAGCCTCCTCTCAGGCATCCCCCTGCTCCAGTGCAGGGTCCTTCACGGGCTGCAGGTGGATCTCTGCACACCCATGGGCTGCAGGGGGACAACTTGCTCCACCATGCTCTGTACCACAGGCTGTAGGGGAATCTCAGCTCACACCTGGAGCAGCTCCTCCTTCTCCACTGACCTTGGTGTCTGCAGGGCTGTTCCTCTCACATATTCTCACCCATATACTCTTCTCTGCACCCAATTCCATCTGCCTAATAAGTTGGGGCTTTTTTCTTCTTCTTAGATGTGTTATTCCAGATGGGTCACCACCATTCCTGATTGGCTCAGCACATCCATCTTGGAGCTGTCTGGAATGGGTTCTGCTGGACGTGGGAAAAGCTCCTGGCAGCTTCTCACAGAAGCTGCCCCTGTAGTCCCCTGGCTACCAAAACCTGGCCATGCAAACCCAGTGCAAGGTAACAGAGTTTATTTCAGCAGTCTGGGATTTGGTATGAGGTTCAGTTAGTGACAGGGAGAGGGCATAGACTCAAGCTGCACTGGGAGGTTCAGGTGGGATATAAAGAAGAATTTCATTACAGAAAGAGTGGTCAGGCATTGGGAAGGGATTGTCCAGGAAGGTGGTGGAGTCCCCATCCCTGGAGGTGTCCAAGGAATGACTGGACATGGCACTCAGTGCTCTGGGCTGGGTAACAAGGCGGGGATTGGCCACAGTTGGACTCAGTGATCAGCTTGTGGTAGAAAAGCTGTGCTCACACTGAGCTGGGGTACTGCCAGTGTTTGATCCAGAAACTCAAGGGAAGTGGAAGATATGGTGGGGAAGATGGGCTGGGACATCTCTGGTGTCCTTCGTCATGCTTCTCAGGGCAGAAGGGACCACAGCTCCTTCCAGTTTTGGACACAGCTTGAGTTTAAACAGAGGCTGTGTTTGCAAGGCTGCCCACAGCAGGGGGGAGCAGTTTGCTTTATGAACACACTAGGGACACGGTGTTAAAATCTGCGAGGTGAAACTGCTGCAGAGGGTCTGTGGGGCCAGCTGGGTTTACAGCCCATCTGCCCAGGGAGGCACAGCCCCATCGTGGGGCTGAGCTGTGGTTAAAGCAAATCTTGCCTTGTCAAGCGAGGTCAAACCACACCGAGAGGTGCAGGATGTGGGAGAGAAACTGGTGTTTGCACAGCACCTCAGGCAAGGCAGTGGCTCTCCCCGTTCCTCCACAGGGACCTGGGTGCGGTGGTTTACCTCCCAAAAAAGATATCCTGAGTCCCACTGGGGGTGCCAAATGGGATTCCCAGCCTATTGCATTGCTGTGGGACCACTGGCTCCCTCTCAGCAGCTCCCTGGAGACCCCTGCTCTGTCCCCTGCTCTGTCCCACTGCCTGTCCCAAGGGTGGGCAGGAATCCTCACTCTGCTTTCAGGGCAGTGGGGAGTGTGTGTGTTCCTGTGTATGTGGGACACAGGATGTGGTTTCCTGCCTGTGGAGCTGGTCCATGAGGGGAAGGGAGGCTTTGGTAACCTGTGGGAAGTATGATGTTTCTCTCCCGTGCTGGGCTTTGAGCAATTTCAGTACAGGGTGACACATAACGAAAGTGTCATCGCGTCCTGATTTCACTGTACAGAGATGTGCTGAAGCCAAGCCCTGCGGTGATGCTCCATCCCCGTTCACGAACCTTCCTCCTGCTCCTGCCTCCCTCCTGCAGCCCAGCACGATTCGTTATTCAAAATCTCTGTGTGTTTAGATTCCCGCTCGCCTCAGCCTCCCGGGGCTCTGGGCAGCGCTCACTGCGGTTCAGCGCCGCTGCCGGAGCAGGGACCTGCTGCTGTGTCACCTCCGTGTTCCCACATGTGGGTGACGGATCGGTTTCTTCCCCAGGGTGGAGTGAGAGCCCACGGAGCCACACGTATCCGCTGCCACGGATGCTGGCAGAGAGGACGCGATCCCCGCGTCCTGGCCGCTCTGTCCCTGCGTCCTGCCCGGCAGCTGCCCGCTCCTCCCGCACAGCTGTGCCGGCCATGCTCCCCTCGCAGCGAGGCACCCGCTCCTCCCAGCCACGGCCCCGCAGGAAGATTAGAAAGAGATTTCTTTTCAATCTATACAAGAATTCACAACTGTGAAGGGGAGACAAAAACATTCTTGAGCCGAGGGGACAATATTGTGCGAGGGAGGCCCGGGGGGGCTGCGGGATTACTGTAGCGCAGCCCAGGGTCGCCCCGCTTGCACCTGCTGTTTGCTGAAAGGCTGATGCTGAGCAACAAGCAGCTGATGCTGAGGCCCAGTTGTCAGCCTGAATGGGGGAAAAAAGGCTGGAGCAGCGTGCTCGCCAAAGGGAAATGGCAGGCGGCCCAGTGCCAGCGGGAGGAGGGAGCTGGCGGTGGGGGAACGGCAGCCGGCTCCCCCGTGGCACGTGGAGCTCCGGGCAGACCTGGTGGTGTAGGTCTGCCTGAGGATCTGTCATTCCGAAGACATCCAGGAGAAAGGGGATGATCCTGAACCTCTGAAGAGCATGAGCTCTCCTCAAACCACCCTGCTCGCTCCAGTGCTGAGCTGCCACAATGGGCAGCAGATGTCCCCACCAAACCCGAAACTGAAGTAGTGCTGCTGCAGGACACCCTGCCCTTGGCCACTGCTGTCCCCCAGGCAGGAAGAATTTCTTCATGGAAAGGGTTGTCCAGCACCGTAA
This sequence comes from Pomatostomus ruficeps, assembly GCA_013400735.1. Taxonomy (NCBI): domain Eukaryota; kingdom Metazoa; phylum Chordata; class Aves; order Passeriformes; family Timaliidae; genus Pomatostomus; species Pomatostomus ruficeps. Next base: position 206,853 of record VYZT01022356.1, read on the forward strand.
TGGGTTGCCCATGGAAGTGGTGAAGTCACCATCCCTGTAGGTGTTCAAGGAACAACTGGACCTGGCACTCAGTGCTCTGGTCTGATTGACAGGGTGGGGATGGCTCACCAGTTGAACTGGATGATCTTGGACATCTTAATCTTTTCCAACCTAAATAATTCTGGGATTCCCTGATCCTGCTGTTTCTGCTCACAGCCCCTGCTCTGGTAGGGACAATGACAGTCAGGTAGATATGCCCTGCAGCCCGACAGTCAGAATGGCACTTGGATCACTCAGTATTGTCACCCAGAGGTGCTGAGGCACCTTGATCTCTGTGGGCTCTACAACGAGCACTGAATCACCCTGCTCAGCCCATCCGTGGAGCATCACTTCTGTCCCCAGCACTGCCCACATGGGGCAGGGCAGAGAGAAAACAGGGGGTTTCTGAAAGGTGTCTCTGGGCTGAGGGGCTCGGCACAAGCACAGCCCTCCTCCTGCAAGGGGCTGTCTGGTGACAGAGCTGGGACTGCCCAGAGGGGGATTTTCCAGCCCTCTGCTGCAGCTGCCTCCCATAAGAGGGGCAGGAGTGAGCATGTTTTCCTGCAGCTGTTGGCAGGATGGAAATAATCCATGTGCCCTGGGTGTCTGCAGGGTGAAGGGGGCTGTACTGGATTGATGTTCCCCCTGTGAGCCAACCTGTGCCAGGGGCATTAGGAAATAGAGCCGATGTCCTTTCTGTGCCTTGTTGCCGAGCTTGGAGCTTGTCCGGAGGGAAAAGCCCAGCATTGGTCTGAAGGAAAGGAAAGAGTGGTAGCTGCCTGGTCAGTCCAATGCAGAGGAGAAAAGCAAATGGTTATTTTTGCAGCTCAGTGGGGTCCCTACTGTGATTTAGTGCCCGGATGTTCCTGCTGGCATGAAGAGAAGGAGCTGCATGGAGGGGATGGCCGGGCCCCATCACTGCCAACCAAACATGCTCAGGAAATCCCCAGGGATTATTTTTTTTTTGCTTGGGCGTAGCTGAAGCTTCCAGCACTGGGAGCCTCCGTGGAGCTCCCTCAGGCCCTGCTTCCCCAAGGAGCTGGTGTCGCGTCAGCGCTGAACATGCTCGCCCGGGGCTGGTGTTCCCAAGAGCCAGCATTTCCAACACAGCTCCACAGAGTTTCCTCGTGGGACCATGAGGGTGTGCAGAACTTGAGGCTGGTAAGGTCTTTCCTGGATCTTTATGGGGACCATCTCCTGCTCTGGGGGCAGCCCTGGCTCTCACATCCCTGCTGAGATGGGATGTCACTCCCTTTGCAGGGATCACTGTGCCCACGGGAGTAGCCAGTATCCACCTGGGACTTGGTACTGGTTTCTCCCCCACAGAGGCAGCTGTGCCTCAGCATGCAGGAGCACCTACCCTCATGTACACTTATTCAACATGTCTTGCAAAACTGGAAGTCTTCCTGCAGCTTCCACAGGCTGCTTTTGTTCTTAGAAAACCTCCTTCATCTCTGTTTTCTCCATGGAAGTGTCTCCTGGAAGCCATAGGCAGGATCAAGCCCTTTTTGCCTGGTGTCCTTTCCACACAGGTCAGAACCTCAGCACCCTGAGTGCTCCAAAACTGCTGCTGGCAGCACCTTGGGTCCCCTTTCCTCTGCCACCAGTCCCAGGTCTGGCTGGAGGTGAACATCCTCAGAGCAATCCTCAGGGGCAGGAATCCTTTGCCTTCTGCTTTTTGCTAGATTTGCCTTTGCTCCCAAGGGGGGTGCACTGGAGGGAGACTGTGCCCTGGCATGGAGCTCATGCCAGGAAACCATCAGGAGCCACAGACAGGCAGATGATTGAAAAGCCAGCATGCTCCAGGAGGGCTGGTTTGAGTTGCAAAACAGCTGGTTTTGGTGAAATGCAAAAAATGCTGCAAGTTCAGGCAGGTCCCACCCCTGGGCTGTGATTTGTGAGGGCAGGGGTGACACTGAGCCCCCAAAACTCAGGTCCCTGGAAGGGCACAGGGCAGAACCAGACACAGCATCCCTTGGGAGGAAAGGGGTCATGGATTAGCAAGCTCTTGGGATTCCAGAGAATCCTTACCTCCGTGGCAGCTGTGGGTTTGCCGAAGGAATTTATTTACCCCTGCCAGGTGAGCACCTTCCCCACTGGAAGGAACTGGGCTGTGATAAGGGGTTAAGTAACTTGCCCAGGGTCACCAGGGTTGTCTGTAGCAAAGAAGAGCAAAAATCCTGTGGGCTCCTGAGCCACCATCATTTTTGACTCAACTCATGACTAAAAAATGCAGTTTGGTGCTTCTGGGTCTGGATTTGGTGTCCAAATATCAATTATTATTAAGCCTTTCTCTGTGAAATTAAAATGTGTTTTAAATGCTCAACATATTCCCTTCCCTCCAAGAGCCCCAGGATAACCCAAACAGGCTAATTTCTGCTACAGGTGGACCAAAACCAAAATCAGCCTCATTTTCTTCTCCCTGCCTGATATTGAGGTGGAATAAAGAGGCAGAGAAGCCACAGAACAGCCAAAAAGAAGAGGCTGAGCACAGTCTGCATGGAGGCAAGTCACTGCTGTCCTCAGACCAGTGTCTTTAATTGCTGCATCTCTTCTGCCTGTGCCCAAAGAGCTGATCCCAGGTGACTCCAACGGACAATGTCATTTAAATCAATTATCTCCCTATTTGGAGCCATCCACCCTCTCCCTCCTTCGCCGTACAACCACAAGCCCCATAATTTATTCATCCTCGGCTGCACTTAAACATCTGCTCCGCTGCCATTTGAGTTTGGCAGAGCATTATCTTTAAAATTTCATGAAACATAGTGCAGGTAGCAAAATCAGAAATTAAGGATTATAATCACAGCAGCAAAGCCAGGTTGGTGAGTCAGCTCCAGCTCAGGACAAGAGACGCCAGGAGAGCTCCTGGGGATTTAATGCCCCTCAGGTGTTCAAATCACAATTTTGTTCCCTTTTCTCAAAGGCTGGGGGGATTTTTACATCGCCACTGCTCTTAGGTGGATGTTAAAGTGAGGGGAGTATCTCGTGCTCATTGCTCCTCGAGTTTTGTTGCTCTGCTGCTGCTGCCACAAAATTTTTCAGGTGAGGGGGTTGTTTTTGAAGAGTGATGTGTCCCCTGAAAGGTGCCTGAAGACATCTTTGCCCACCAAATTGGGATTATGAGGATTTAATGATATCCTCCACCCTGGCTGTGCTTGTGGGAAGAAGGAACCACACTGGAGCCGTGTCACAGTTCCCTCTCCAGCCCTAGGGATGGGCTGCAAAGTAGGGATGAGGTGCTAGAGCAAACTGGTTTTAAGAAAAGATCAGAAATCCATGTATCCCCAATCCCTGCTTTCACCACAGAGCCACAACCCTCTCTAAAACACATTGGTTATCCGCAGCGGTTCCCTGTGTTTATAGCTAATGAAGAGAGCTTTGGAAAGAAAATATTTGCTTTAGCAATTCCTCTTTCATCTATTAACCCAGTTTCCATCGTCGCACTGAGCTGGGTCAGAGGGATAGAGGAGCAGGAGGAAGGGCAGGGGGTTGGCTGGGGAGGCTAGAGGGAATTGAGAGACCTCTGTGCCTCTGGATGTGGCGCTGATGATGCTGAAGAGCTTCAGGATCCAGCAATTTCTGAGCCTTCAGACATCCTGTCCTGCAGAGGAGGAGATCAACTCCTACTCCTCTTCCCAAGTGTTAAGAGAAGACCAAGGGGCTTGCTTAGTGCTCGGCTGTGCTTTGGTGCCTGGGAAGCTTCTGGAGTACAGGGGGGTTTAGATCTATTGAAGCACCTGGCAGATAACCAGGTGATAAAAGAGCCAGCATGGGTTTGTCACACAGAGATCACATCAAACCCGTTCAATTCCCCTCTTTGCTGAGGAAACTGGATGTGTGGATGAAGAAGCTGCCACAAATGAGACATATCCTGACTTTAGGAAGGCTTTAGACCTCGTGTGACATTTTGGGAAGGAAACAAGGCTGTTCGGGCTGGACACAGACCCACTGTGCTGCATGGCTTGCTGGAAAATTCTCTCCCAAAGGCACAGCCAAGCTCCAGCCTTGGCAGGGCTCTGAGGGGCTTCCCTCTGCACCAGCCTCCTGTTTGATCCCCTACATTCAATCTCTGTGGATCAAAGGTGCTGTTTTAAAGAGAGTGACCTGTCAGCTCTCCAAATCCAGTCCCTGTGCAGCATAAAGGATTTGCCGGGACACCACGAACCCTCAGTGCTGGGTGAGGAGGCACCAGTCTGGGCAGTCCATGGCTGCACAGGTTCTAATGCGACAGAGAACAGCACGATGAGATTTGGTACAGAGATGATCCATTCAGACCCAAATTTAGGGCAAGGCATAGGAGTAAACATGCAGTGATGGAATTTTCAGGTTAGGCTGTGAAATCTCAAGGACAGGAGGAAGGGAGGAGCCATCTCCAAGGGTTTGGGGCTTCAGTTTTATTGGGTTTATGGAAGAAAACCAATTGGGGGAAAAGAAGGTGACTTTTAAGTAGTTTTATCTCCCCGGGTTTGGACAAGGCTCCCATCAGGACCTGCCTTGTTCTCCATTTTAGTTTTGCAAGTTCGTACAGCTCTGGATTCTCACAGGGCAAACTGAACTTTACACTATAAGTGACACTTTTTAGCAACTTTTCCTCTCGTGAACTTGAAAGATGCTTTTATGGGATGGGGGCTGGCTGGAACCTATACCAACATTCTGAGATGACTGGCACCCTGACTTCCCCTGTTTTTGGGGATAAGGCAGGGCTGGGGCAATCTCTTGACCACAGTAATGGAATAAGGAGGATTTATCAGGGTTGCTGCTCTCAGGTGAAGTTTGGGAAGTTCTCACCACACCAGCCCCTCACACTCAAATGCATCCTCAGCACTCCCCAGGGATTTTTGTACTTCGGAAGTCTCCACTAAATCCTGCCTAAGCTCAGGCACAGACTCAGGCTGTGAGGAGCCCCAGGAGTGGATTCCTGGGCAAGAAGCCTGTTTTGGGATGACTCTGGGGGAGAGGGGCTGGGGACAGCAGGACGGGACATGGATGGGGATGGGCAGTAGTGGGGAAGGCTGTAAATAGGACAAACCCAGCAGGATTGTCAGTACCTGAGGACCCCAAGGTACAGATCCAGCACTTCCATGTACCCCCAGTGAGCCAGCCTTGCCCAGGGCTTCATTTCCAATTCAGAAACCAGGTCTCTGCGAGTGCGGAGCTGTCACTTTGACGGAGCGATCCGTAACTTCCCTGGCTAATTGTCAAAGCACAGCACTCAATCCAGGGCACTCTTCCCTCGGGAAAGTGGCTTCTCCTACCTGAACTGGCAGGAGAGCAGCCCCAGGAATTGGGAACACTGTATCATTCCCATGGCAACGGCCTGGGAGGCTGCGAATGGAGAATTATGACTTTGTTCCCCGTTCTGGCACGAGGAGAAACTGGGCTTTACGGGATTAAGCAGATCCCAGCTCAAACATCCAGGGTACCACTGGAGGGAATAATGAATAGTAATAGCAGAATAAATGGGTTTTGATCCAAGGCTCTGTCCAAACAGTATGAACAACCCACTTTGTTTAAGTTTGGTCTGTTTCCAGGCTGAGTGTGAACCCGTTGGAGGTTTCTGAGCTGGGACAGGAGCAAGGCTGTGCCACCATTCACTTCATGGGCACTTCTGAGGAATAAACTGGTCATTAAATGTGAGGCTAAGAGTGCTCACTATCATCCAGGGTCTCCTGAATTTAAGTTCCCTTTACCCAAGGCACCTTTGTATCTCAAAAGAGCAGAAATCTTCACACTGCAGGAATACTTTCATGGACAACAAGTCCTCACGTGAGGATCTAATGAGGATATTTGGATTAATGACTATTTTTGCAAGGGCTGCAGCAGCCAGGACATTGGGATAAGCCTGTGGCTGAGCCCTGGGCTGTGGCCACCTGCAGCCATGGGACCCACATCCTCCTCCACAGCAGCTCCCCCATTGTCCTGCACTCTTGTCATCCCTCACCCCATCCCATGGGGAGATCCTGCCACTGGACATGTGGACAGCACCTCAACATCGATGACTGTGGTGGCTCTGCCTGTTTTCCAGCTTTTTGAGCATGGCTGTTCCTCCCCGGCTGTGATGTCTCCGCACCAGGGTTTTTCTGTGCTCTCCACACAGCGCCAGCACTTGCTCGATGATCCATCCCCTGACAGCCCTGTGCAGCCAATGTCTCTCAAAACCCATCCTGTGTTTCAAAGTCTGAAGGAAATGGTGGGCTGACCCTTCCTTTTTTGCTTTCCTTTTTCTCTCTCACTGCTATCAAACAAGAGTGAGGAAAGATGTGGGAAAGGAAATTAAGGAGGTGCTGCCCACCCAGGGCACAGCGTTTTCCCCAGCCGATTGCACATCCTCCAGATCCATCCCCAACCCCGATGACTCTCCACAGCAGCTCCAAATGCCTGAGCACTGCCTGATTTACTTCCCATAGGAGACATCATAGCCGGACAAACCTTCCTTTGCTCCCGTCTCTCCCTTTCTAAGTATTTGTTATTTTAAGCCAACCCCTCAGGGATTCAATTTCTGTGCAGAATGTGGGGATTTAGTGACACAGCCCATGTTAATGCTAATAGGATTATCATAGAATCATGGAATCGTTTAGGTTGGAAAAGACCTTTAAGACCATTGAGTCCAACCATTCCCCCAGCACTGCCAAGGCCACCACTAACCCATGTCCCTAAGAGGGAGATTTGCACAGGGAAACTCCAAACCTTCCCGCTGGATGCTTGATGTATGTCCAGCAAGGGATGGAGGTGCAGCAGCTTCAGACGGTGAATGTTGAGCCCAAGCTCACCCCCCAACCCCTGGGAGGAGGCAGAGGTTAACAGATATGTGTGTGTGTATTTTCCCCCACCACCGATGTGTTGTTATTGTCTTAATGAAGATGTCCCTGATGTCCCACAAAAAAAGCCCACAGAGATATTAGTTCCTCCTTGTGGTGATCTTGCCTCCAGCTGCTGAAAGTAAGGAACGAAAAACAACTCTCAGGCTGAAAACATCTCTGAATGGGACTCTGGGTGGGCCTCATGGTGCTGGACATCTTTGGGACCTTGGAGACAAGGAAAGGATAAAGCATCAGGAGGGACGTTTCCCTTTCACATAGGAAAATAGGAATGTCCCTGTGTGTCTGCACTGGCAGGAGTGTGAAGGAGCAGACACATCTCCCCCACTGAGGAATGTCCCTGTCCCCATGTCCATGTGCTGGCATGAGCTCCTACCCACCTGAGGGACACAAAAGAGATGATTTCCTGCTGATGCAGCTGTTTCCTCTGGAAATATAGATTGGCTGAGTGGTGCCTTTGGGATTTCTTATTAGGTTTTTCCTGTATTAATTGTGTGCAAGGAGTTGTACAAGCAGCCATAGGTTTGTTCCCACTGATTTTTCCAAGCTGACCACAGCTGAAGTGTTTGCCCCAGCCCAACAAGCCGCAGCGGGCCGAAGGACCGGCGCTGGTTCTGCCGCAGCCCATCCCACAGCACAGATGGTCCCATAATTGCTACTTGCTTTCCCATCCTGACTTTCTGGGACATGTGTTTTGCATTGCGATCCCTGCAGCCTCCCTGGTTTTGTGAATCACACTTCATAAAAGAATGGCTACCTTGGGAACGCAAGGCAGGACATTTATCCTTCCTGTGCATGCGAGTTTGTCGCTCTCTGCCGTGGCCCAGCTCATAAAGCAGAGTCCTTGCTTTTAATCCGGATTTTGCAATATACTGAGGCGCACACATACACCTCCATCCACCGTAACACTCAGGGATGTTCTTAACTCTTAGTCCTGTGATTTTCTGCCTTAATTTAATCCAGTCTCATTTCCTGGCTGTGCTGGTCCCCACTGAGCTCTTCTCATTGTCCCTCTGTTTTTTCCCGCCATCAGTAAATTATATATATTATATCTATTATATATTCCTTACAAAAGCACTTTAAAGTGTTAAGATGAGAGGTGAAATAAGAAATAGAACACAGCAATCCCCTCTCATTTGCCAAACTTCCTTAGCACTGCTGCTTTGTAGACAATATCGGATATAAACAGCATGAACTTTTCTAAAACGAAAATAAATTAAATTATAAATTAAACCTTTGCAACAGCAATGGCACCAAAAAGCTGCAGATGATTCCCTGAGACACAAATACAGTAATATGAATTTTTCCAGGTAGGTAATGAGTTCCTGTATGACACCTCTGTGCTGGCAGAGCCCTCTCCCGCAGCCTAAATCCCTCCTGGTTTCTTCCGATGGAAAAAGGGGAATATTTCACCCAGCTAAAAATGAGCAAATGCTGATGTTTAAACAGAAATCTCAGAGGAAGCTGCCTGTGTAACCACAGCTGGTTTGCTGCAGACCTGAACACTCACAGCCAATTTGCTTTTTTGGTGTAATAGAATTCCAAGTCAGTCCATGGAGCTCCACCAGGGATTCATTTGGCCTTTTGCAGTTACTGGGTTAACCCTGGAAGGGGGAAAGAAGGGAGGGGACCACCAAAACCATCTCTGCCAGCAAGCCAGTGCAGCACCAGCACCTTTTCTGTGGAGACATCAGGAGGGATAGGATCACACAGCTGGATTTAGGGATGTTTCTTGGTGGGGGAAATGCCGGGAAAAGGTAGGATCCCCACAGGATGCAGGTGAGATGTGCTGAATTAAAGACATTTTAACCCAGCCCTGTCACTGCAGCCAGGGAGGGACCATATAAAGACACAACTGCAGGGATCCAAGGATGGGTTTATCCCCATCTGCGGCCACGAGGCTGTTTGGGAAGGTGGGGCTGGCCATCCTCCCCCTCACAGATGTGCCGGGCTCTTTCCTTCAGCCAAGTCCTTCCTTGAGGCCCGGCCGAGGAACCAGTCGGTGCAGGATCCTCCACACTGCTGCTCTTAGTGTGTGAGCTTACTCGGATTAAGGCTGTTGCTTAAGCTTCCATGTCTCTTTGCAAGCTGCCAGTGGAAAGGGAGCTTTCCCTTGGTTTGTGGCTGTGCAGGAAACTCTGGTGTTCCCAGGGATGCACTGCCTCCCCACCTGGGTTAAAAAGAGGTGCTGCCAGCCTCCTGCCAGCACGGACACCGGAGCTGCAGGTTCCCTTTCTCTGTCCTTGCAGCACTGCTGGGGGATTTTTCCTCTTGGATTTCCTGTGACTTTTTAAAACTCACCACAGTTGTTCCTGAAGGTCAGGGAGCTCTGAGTGAGCTCTGGGGTGTGCAATGCAAACACCCTTCTCCCAGCCTGACCTGCAGTGAGATGCTGGGGCTCCTCCCCATTCTCCTGTGGGAGAAATAAAGCTTTTACTCCTGAAACCCACAGTCAGAAAATGTAAAGATCCTTTTCCCTGTTTTTCCTGTGTTAAGAGTGAAATCCTCTTTTTCCTTCTTTCCCTTTAGCACTGGCTCAGCTGTGTGAGCCTGTCCCACACCAGTACCTGGAGGTGAGAGGTGCAACGAGGGACAATCCCTTAATCCCTGCTGGTTCCTGGCCCAGCTCCCCCACAGCCATGGGGCTTTACAACCCCTTTTACCAACAGGTACAATCTCAGCAAGGTGCTGCCACAACCCAAATTATGAGCTGGGGACAAAGATCCCCGTGGTGCTGCTGTTCAGGCAGTCTATAGCCCTGGATGTTATCCCTTTCCCGAAAAACAGGCCGGAATTTGGAGTAGGAAAATCTCATGTTGGGGCTCTGGTGGTTTGTTCTTCCCGGTTAATGAGGGGAGAGAAAGCCTGAATGCTGCATCTCGGCTGTGCTGCCTCCTGACAGGCTGGAGCCCGGCAGACACACAGACATATTGTTCTGGAAGCAGCAATTAGTTTCCCATTTTTCCCCCTCATCCCTCTGAGAAAGGGACGAGGAAAGGCCCCACTTCAGAATAAATTAGTTTCTCAAAAGAGAGGGAGCTCTGCAGATGGCTCCGTTGTGCTTCCCACTCTTGCGCAGCTCTGGAGCACAGTTCCCCATCCTCAACCTGTCCGTTGTCCAGATGTTCTCCTGTTCCAAACACCTGGAAGAGGGAAGGTGGCCTCACCTCCACTTTCCCCAAAAAGCAGCCGTTAAATGATATTTGTTATCAAATTTCAGCATGAATTTTGCCCAAGTGTTTCCCTCTGGAACCCTGTGACACTGTGGGTTTACTGCTTGAGTTGCAGGGCGGTTTCAGAACTTCGCAATTCCCAGATTCTTCACTTTTCAGCTCCAAATATCACTCTGCTTAGCTATGGGCGTCTGAGGTGGTAGATTTTGGAAGCCCCTTGAACACAAGTGGAGTAAGTGTGCTGTGTGTAACACCAAAATTGAACTCACTCTGATCTCAGAGTGCTGTGGTTTCCCTCCTGTTCCTGTGGCTCACAGCAGAGGGAAGAACTCCAATAACAGATCATTTTTAGGAAACAGTTTGGCAGCAATATGAGCTGCCTTCGCTTTTCAGGTGGGGAGCAGCTCTAGTCTGAGGAGACAGAACCTTTGTGCGTGTGGAGTGGCTCTTGGTGATGTCCAGCTGCATTAAATAGAGCCTGGAAAAGTCTCATCCAAAGGCTGCATTTCCAAAGAGCAGCACTGAAATGGGGTAATCACAGAATATTCTGAAGTGAAAGGGATGCACAAGGATCATCCAAGTCCAGCTCTCGTAAACAGTATCAGAGAGTTTTTAAGGAGAGTTGCCCTACAACACCTTGAGGGCTTCCGGGGGTGTAGCCATAAAGGTTATTTATCTTTCCCTGCTCCATCACCAATGACTGGTATTTGCTTCAGGAATCAGTGTCTCCAAACAGCTGAATTTTCTCTCAGTCTTCTCCTATGTAACATCTGCATCCTGCAACAGTCGTACCAGTGCTTGAACCTGCTCTTGTTTGCAAGATCCCTGTGGACCACCAGAACAATGCAGGAAGTACTTCAGGCTCTTAGGTCTCCTGCAGTTCAGTTGAATTTCAAGCAGACCATCAGGGTCTCGCCCTCACTGTCTGTGTATTTATCTCCTGGAGCCCCATAGGCTGCTTGTTCCATGTGCCCGTTTCTTCCCAGAGGCTTCCCAAGAAAAAGGGAAAAGAAATAGGACAAATTTGGTACTGGAACAGGCTTCCCAGGGAATCAGTCACAGCTCTAAGCCTGAGAGAGTTCAAGAAGCTTTTGGACAATGCTGTCAGGCACATGGTGAGATTTTGGGGCTGTCCTGTGCAGGACTAGGAGTGGGGCTCAATTCCTGCGGATCCAACTCAGAAGATTCCATGATTCTATGGAAAAACCCCATTCTGCAACTGATGGAGAAGCTTCAGTGATGGGGACTGTGGTGCTACCAAAGATACTGACCAAATAACTTCTGAGGCTTGTTGGATCTGCTTTAGGTTTTTAAACTCATTTTTTGAGGAAAATATGGAGTTTTCCAGATGTTCTCATTGCTGCCATGTCTCACCTGTCGGTAAGACCATGGAAGCCACGGACACCTGAGTGTCCCAGTGAGGACAGGTTCTGTGGGTAAGCACTGGGACACCTGAGAATTCCCTGCTGGCCTTTCTCCCCCTAAAATGCAACGGGATATTCCCCTGGTGCTGACTCACAGAGCTGCTCAGGGGCAGCCACCACATAGGGGGGTCCGTGGCCTTTCTAGTGCCCATCTCGGGGTGGGAATGATGGGCGCTCAAACCCGCTCTGCCTTGTGCCTCTCCTCCCTGGCAGCTCTCAGCGGAGCTCCCGCCAGACCCCTGAGACTTCCAACTTTCCCAGAGTTTGGACGCAGGGCTCGGTTCAAGTGTGACCGCCCCCGGGATGCGCCGGGCACACCCGGGAGGCGTGAGGGCGTCCCGGGCGCCTCTGAGGCACCCACGGCAGGGTCCCTGACAGGCGCGCGGGGCCGCCTCACGCCCCCGTCCTGGGAGGGAATCGCTGCCATCGGGGGCTCCCCCGGTGCCCCGGCGGGGCGGTTATCCCGGTTTTCCCGGCTATCCCGGTTATCCCGCGCCACGGGCCAGGGGCCGGCAACGCGGGGGGCTCCGTGAGGAGAGTGGG
>VYZT01022356.1:229047-265477 GCA_013400735.1 Pomatostomus ruficeps
TTTTGCAGTATCAGAGCATCATTTGCAGAACAGCTTGTGTAGCACTTGTAGGACTCTTCTCCACACTACTCAGCACACCTGGATATTTTGAAGCCACAGCCTGACTTCAAGGGACCTTCCTGAAAAGTGGGAGGCACCTGTGGCATTTCCATAAAACTAGGCTGCACTGTTTAAAAGCTTTGTGGTTCCCCAGAGGAAGTTGTAATTAGGCTCTTTTGCCAGAGAGCTGATGGTTTATCCTCTGGAGTTCCCCCTGGCTCCATGGTGACCTGCACTGGTGGGAGAAAAGAAGTGTTCAATGTCCCCCAGAATTCAACCTGGAGCTCTTGGGACCAAGGTTGTGACTTAATCATTGTTCTTAACCATTCCTGATGCTCTTTAGTCTATTTTTCCTCCTGGCTGTGCAAGATGCAGCCAAATCCAAGTAATATTTTGGTGTGATGGAGTTTATATGGCCTGCCTTATTGAAAAAGTCTCATCCAAGCCCTGGCTTGGAGAGCTGAGCGTGTTTAATTGCTGCCTTTCCGAACGGCCAAGCGGCGTCACGCACGTGTGGGCCGATAAATGCACCTTAACGAGTGCCTATAAACCAGAGCGCTCCCAGCCCGGGCTGCAAACCCTGTCCGGTCTATTTAAAGGTGGTATTTGTTGCCTTGACTGATCAAACCTGGGGCACAAGCAAAGGTGTGTGTTTAAATACACCTCTAACGATGTGGGTAAAGGATGAAAGAGCTGGGGCAGCTCCTAATGGGAGTTAAATGGGCTCTCACAGAAGCAGCGTTCCAGCCAGCTGGGCTTCTCCTTGTCTAGAGTGGCTGAATTGCCTATGTTTGGTTTGTGGTTCCTGGGATTTTAACATGTTACAGCATCCAGCTCCTGCTTGAGTTTTCTCTCACCAGATTTCTTATCTGTGCCAGCTGCTGGCTCCTAGAAACACTCCTCTGGCTCTGCTCGGGAGCTTTGGCAACACCGAGTCCCTCTGCTTCCTGGGCTTAAATGATACAATTTTGTTCTGTTTGCCCCTCTGCTAACACCCTAGGAATTCAGGAACTTGTTCTCCTTGGAGGCGTCGGGTGTTGCAGCACCATTCAGCAGCACTGCTTTTCCTTGGACTGACCTAATACGTGAAACCAGCTGAGTTGTGAAATTTTAAGTGGAACTTCTTCGCTTACCTTGTGGGTTACTGCTTTGTAAACACTGTCTCTGATGAGAGGGAGGAAAGGTTTAAAGCAGGTTTAGGGAGGAAAGATTTAAAGCAGGTTTAGGTAGGCTTGGCAGTTCTGCCTTGGCTATAACCGTGTCACCAGAAGAAGTGGGAACATACACCTGTATTTGTGGTGCTGATTGGTCCTGTATTTTGTGAAGGGAAAAAAATTTGTGTATTTTAAAGCCACATCTGGACTTTTATTCCAGAAGTTCCCAAACCATTCTACTATTCATGGAATGCCAGAATGGTTTGGGTGGGAAGGGACCTTAAAGCTCGTTCATTTCCACTCCTTGCTTTGGGCAGGGACACCTTTCACCAACCTGTGCCGGGGCCTCACCACCTGCACAGGAAAGAATTAGATTCTCTGATTCTAGTTCAAATCCAACTCCAGATTTAAGTTGGCTCTGGATTTAAACTCTGCTCAGCATTCAGTACAGCACTATGGTTTACAAGACATCAGGGAGGGAGGGGGTTTGGTTTCAGGGATTGCAGTGGGAATGCAAGAGTTCTGTGAAGTCTCTCTTTTACTTGAGTTCTGGATTGGGATTGAAACTCTCAGCTGGAAAAGTGCTCAGCGTAACTCATCCTCTGTCACCTTTGTCCTCAGCTGGGAACATGTGGGGTTAACGCTGGTGTTTCAAGTGGTGATCAGAAAGCGAGAATAAAGAAGTAGAAAGTCTGTTTTCTTTTGAAATGTCTGTTAAACTTTGAATAGAAAGAGGAATCAAAACCTTTGATGGAGGAAATCCCAGAGAGCTGTTCTGCTATATGGACAACTCGCGACCCAGCTGAGGGTGAAGTGGCGTGCTACTACTTTTTAAACCACACAGAAACTAAAGGTATTTTCAAATGCAAGATGATACTGTCTGAAGTACTTATTCTAGAACTGAAAATAATCCAGGTAGCAGTTTTAGTCTGAAGAGGTAGTTCTGGTCAGTGTGTTTCAACTGGAGATGAGTCAGAACACAAGAATCCTTGAAAATACTACATGAACTTGTTCTTTAACAGACCTTTGTTTTGCCTGCTTGGGTTTAAAGCTTCTGTAAATTTAAGTCGAGGTTATAAACATGCGTGTCTGTTAAATTTTCAAATTCAGGCTGTCTTCTGCACTCCTCCCAGAGATGATAACTCCTAGAGTCCATACCTGGAGCCACAGTGCCAAGGATTTGGACACTGAGGTGGGGCACAGGCAGTTTTGAGGGACACTGAGGTGAGGAGAATAAGATGAAGATTATTTAAAGGAAAAAGAAGATTAAATAAAACGTTTAGTTTAATGTCATGTTGAAGGAATGCCTTGCCCTTCCCTGAATTTCCTGCATTGCTTTTTTCTCCCCTAAAGCCAGTTTTGAGTTGGTTAAGTAGGAACGTGTTGTCTTTGGATCCTGAGGGTGCTGTGCTGATAGTTCCCAATCAGGAGAGAGTGAATGGAGACCTTTGTGGGAGAGACGTACCGGAGGGAGAAGAAGGGAAATCCGGATCCAGAGATAGGATGGCAGTGACAGCTCCGTGACATGGAGAGGAGCTGGCAGGGATGCACCTGCCCTTGAAATTCCCACAGGCAGCACAGTTTGCAGCCGCACGTGTAGAACACGGAATCACGGCGCAGCTTGAATTATTTAAGCTCAGCAGCTTGAAGGAAGCTCCTAAAGCAGTCATGGAAGGGTGTGATTATAATATATAGAAGAGCTTTAATATTTACTATAGAAAAACCTTACACCTTGTTCTTCAAAATAAAGCCCTGGGAATAATTTGTTATTCCATTTTGTCCGTGGAACAGGAAGGGTGCCAGAGTTATCCGAGCAAAGTGACATATGATTGATATTTTACCAGACTCAGCCTTCTGCCGCGAAGGAATCGAGTTTGCATTTTGCATATATGAGAAATCAGATGAGCAGGGCTTGTGTGGGTTATTTTTTTTTTTAAAACCTTGATTGGCAAAGCCTGTGCTCCTTCTATAAACACGACTGCGAAAGCTGTCCCGGAATATTTTTGACTTGGTTTTCCAAACTACTTATAGGCATGTTTTAGGGTGTTGTTGGCGTAGCTGTCACATGGGAGCTTTGCACAGAACCTATTTAAAGCTGTAACAGGCAATTCTGTGTAAGTGGGTGATATTTAATAGATCTGGTATTTTGTAGAGTCACAGAGTCCCAGAATGATTTGGGTTGGAACAGATCTTAAGGATCATCTCGTTCCACACCCTGCTACAGGCAGGGACACCTTCCACTATCCCAGGTTGCTCCAAGTCCTGTCCAGCCTGGCCTTGGACACTGCCAGGGATCCAGGGGCAGCCACAGCTTCTCTGGGCACCCTGTGCCAAGGCCTCAGCACCTGCACAGGGAAGAATTTATTCCTAATATCCTATCTAACCCTGCTCTCCGGCAGGGTGGAGCCATTCCCCCTTATCCTGGCATTACCTGCTCTTTTAAAAAATCCCTTTCTTTCTTTCTTGCTGCTGCTGTTCTCTGGGATGTTTCAGGACAGCAATATCTGTGTAAGCTTCAGCCTTCCCATTTTTCCAGGTGGTCTAGTGTGCACCTCCCATCCTTTTCCATGTTCCTCTTGCCTAATCTCTAGATTCTGAATGCCTTCATTAAAAGGAAACCTTAATAACTAGTTAATAGGGAGTGATGCAGCAAAAGGCAAGTGTCAAAGCATCTCTTTCCATCAAGTTGTCAGCCTGGAGACAAGCCCAACCACATTTCCACCCCCACATCATTGTACTCACCTGCAAATGCCAGGGAATTCCTTTGCCCTACCTGGGCTTTCCTTGCAGCAGCCTGCTTGAGGCTGCTTATCCATGGTTCTTCATGGGTTGCTGCTGCTGCTGCTGCTACAGCTGGGAGGCTCCTGTGGGAAGCACAAGTGATGGATGCTGTTTGGGAATTGCCATATGCTCTATCACACTCTAGAATCCATTAATTCCAAGTTTTCTTCTCGTCCTGGTGCATCCCTCCCTAACTTGTTGAAAGGCCAAGAAAATATATCCCCTCTGAGAGAACGAAGGTAGTTGTGTTATCCATCCCTGAGCAAACTAAGGGGACAGAAACAAATCTTGGTCTCTGCTTCCAGTTTTTCCTGGCTTTGGAGTTTTAGGGAGGCAAGGGTAGCTTTGCCTGTGGGTAAGGACAGCTTTTGCATCTCTTCTGCAGAGAGTGAGTACGAAACTGGCTGTGCCATTGCCTCTCGAGCTCTGACCCCACCTGAGCCAATTTCGGTGGGGTTTGGAAGGCTGTGAACAGCCGCAAAGGCACCAGAGCTTCCCACGGACACACAGAACAACACTGCTTTATGTTGGGGTCACAAGCAGAAGGCTTGTGACAGCTCTTGGGGTGGAAATCCGGAGTTCTTCAAGGCCTTAGGAAGTGGTTTTGCCGGTGTTGATCACGGGTGTGCAGTGAAGGCTTTGCTTTCAGAAACTTGGGGTTTGCTTTAAAGCAAATACGTGCCAGACCCCAAAGCTTCGGTGCTCCAAACTTGATCAGGGTTTGGTGCCTGATGTTGGAGTCGCTGAGGTCACTTATCAGTCCCCACATTTGTTTTTCACTTCATCATTTCCTGCCTATTCTGCTCGGTGGCAGCCTGTCACTGGCAACGTGACGCAGTGCTACAGCTTCTTACCATCGGTAAACGGGGAAGGAAAGCCGGTGCCTTTCCGAGAAGGAATGTGCTTTTCCAGGCATCGCGTTAATTATCCAAACAACCTGCCCTGTTGCTGATTTTGAGGAAATATCCTCTGACTCTCCCCCACACTTGTACATTGTTCACTTCCACTGGTGTTTTCCTTCTTGTCCCCTTTTTTTCTCCCCTCTTTTTCCCACCCCATTTTTTCCCCCGTTTCTTCCCTTTTCCTCCACTTTTTCCTTCCCCCCCCCACTTTTTTGCCATCCTTCTCCCCTTTTTCTTCCCCCCCATTTCTTTTCAACCCACATTTCTATTCCCCTTCTTTTTCCCCCTCTCTTCTTTTTCCCCTATTTTTTCCCCTTTCCTCTTCCCTGAGAATGCTGCATGCTGAGGCTGCGGAGAGTGTGAGAACAGCCAGAGAGATGTAATTTTGGCTTCCCCAGACAGAGCACTGCCACTAGGCAAGATCTGAAACCAGATAACCAAGGCTGAGCCAGACCTTCCCAAGGAATCAGCCGGGGAGCTCCTCGGGGGTGTTCCCAGCTCTGGCTCCGGGTAGTGCGAGTCGGGCATGCGCCTGGCCAGATTTGCTCCCTGTGCCGCTGCTTTCGGACACATTCGGCACTCCGGGTGTGAAGCCCCAGGCTCTCATTGCAGTTGTGTGATTTATCACGGCCACACACGAGCTGCAAAACTCCCAGCCGGGTGGCTGGAGCACACACAGGCTTTCGCAACGGGAGGGATAATTACGGGTGTTGGAGCGGGGAGTGGAGCAGAGACCAGTCCAGCACAGCTCCCAGAGATCCTCTTGGCTGTGCCAGAGTTGCCCCACATCCCTTTTTACAAGCCTTTTGGAAGCTATGGAGGCTGCGTGTCCACATGGCTTTTAGGAGCTGCTGGCAGTGAATCATAAAATCCTGGAATGGTTTGAGCTGGAAGGGATCTTAAAAGATCCATCCCCCTGCCATGGGTAGAGACACCTTCCACTATTCCAGGTTGCTCCAAGTCACCTCCAACCTGGCTTTGGACACTTCCAGGGATGGGGAGGTCACAGCTTCTCTGGGCAACCTGTGCCAGTGCCTGAACACCCTCACAGGGAGGAATTTCTTCCCAAAATCCCATCTATCCCTGCTCTGGTACAATGGTCAGAGCTGTGATGATGAGTGAGAAAAACCAGCCCTTTCTGCAGCCTCATGAGCTCTGTATAAACAGTTTGCTCCAGAGCATGTGGATGATGGAGCTTTCAGTGGGTCTCTGGAGAAAAATCAGGACTGGACCCTGGGAAGACAGATTGCGGTCTCCAACAGCTACAGATTGTCTGAGTGTTTGAGAGGGAGGTGACGTTTCCACTCATGGGATGTGCAAGGCATTCGAGGAGCTCAGTCAGGGATACCTGCTGCTGCTGCTGCGATTTGTCTGGATTTCCCAGAGCTCCTGCAAGGCTTCTTCCGTGCAACACGTTCCTTAGAGCACCGGGAATTACTCGCCTGCAAAAGCAGCAGGGAAAAAGAAGCCAATCCTCCAGATACTCACAGTTGTAGGGCTGTTGTCACGGTATAAGCTGTTCCAATGGAAATGGATAGATCGGATTCAAGTAGATAGGGCTGAGAGTCGTCGGAGCGGTGCCGTGCACGGAGAGGAGGATTGGTGTTGTCGTAACTCTTTGTGTGTTATTGAAGTGCCAAATGGATTAGGAGCTTTAAAAGCTTTAATTTCTGTGCTTTTGGCATCGTCTCTTGGAACGTGCACGTCTCCGTAGTGAAGCTCTGGAGAGGAAATGGGGCTTGAAGGGGTAGTCCCAGACTAGTTTCTTCTAATTTCACTTGCAATCAAGTGCTGGAGAGGGAGAGACAGATGCTGCAGCTGCGTGATTACAGAACATGCAGCTGTTATCACACTTGCTTCTTTTCCTGCTAATGAGCCATCAACTCTCTCCTGAGTTTGTTGTTTGGGTAATGGTTTTATGCTAGCACAAAACTAGAAGTGGTTTTAATTTTTCTTTATTCTGCTCTGGTTTGGGTTCAGCAGCTGGCAAGATGGTTTTCCAGAACTGGTCTGGTTTGAGGAAGGAGTTGCCAGAGGAGTTGCCCAGAGCAGCTGTGCTGCCTCATTCCTGGAAATGTCCAAGGCCAGGCTGGATGGAGCTTGGAGCAACTTGGGCTAGTAGAAGGTGTCCCTGCCCCTGGCAAGGGGTTGGAATGGGGTGAGCTTTAGGGTCCCTTCCAACCCAAACCACTCTGTGGTTGTATGATAAGGAAGCAGCAGTTCCAACTAGCTTTAAAATGCTTGGTGGGCTCTGGATGCAGCTGGGTAGACTGAGCTGCTTGGAACTTTAATTTCCAGCACCTCAGCGTCTTCTCACCATTAATCCACTTCCTCAGCCACAAGCAGTAAACGGGTGGTTCTGTTTTAAGTATCTTCACTTGCAGTTCTTCACATTGTCTTGTGCTTTCTTGGAGATTTCTGGGCACAGTGGGCTTTTCTCTTCTTTGTGAAGCAATACAAAGGTGGAGAGAGGATGAAGAGCTCTGCCACTCTCCCTTCCCAGCTTGCAGGAGCACAATACTCGCTGGAAGGAAGCTCGGCAGGACTCTGATTTTGAGGAACGATGCATTTGCCTGTCAGAGGGCTGAGTTTTGAGCAGTGTTCAAAAGTTCTGTCTCTGTGTTGTGCTGGGGGAAGAAGAGGGATTGCTGGATCCCAGGTGAGCTGGGAGCAGGAGCATTCCCCTCACAAAGCAATCCATGCAGTGCAGGTGATTGAGGAGGTGTGGAAAAACCTCTGGGTAGTCCAGCATACTAAGGATGGGTTTTGTTCCGTAGGTGCTGTCAACGAATCATAGAATTCTGGAATGGTTTGGTTTGGAAGGGATCTTAAAGCTCAAACAGTTCCACCCCCGCCATGGGCAGGGACAACTTCCACTATCCCAGGTTGCTCCAAGCCCCGTCCAACCTGGCCTTGGACACTTCCAGGGATCCAGGGGCAGCCACAGCTTCTCTAGGCAACCTGTGCCAGGGCCTCAGCACCCTCAAAGGGGAGAATTTATTCCTAATATCCTATCTAACCCTGCTCTCTGACAAGGTGGAGCCATTCCCCCTTGTCCAGTCCCTCTCCAATTTTCCTGTAGGCCCCTTCAGCTACTGGAAGGGGCAATTAGGTCACCTCAAAGCTTTTCCAGGCTGAACAGTTCTTATTCTCTTATATTCACTTCCGTCAGTCTCTCCCAGCGTTTTCTTAATTTTAGACCAGCTATGGCATGAACAGTCACACCTATAGCACCCGATTTTTAGCAGATATTCCAGCTCATGTGAGCACAAATCCCCCAGGATGTGTGGTGCCAGGCCGGGTCAGGCTCCTGCCTATGGAAACCTGAGGAGAACAAGGTGCCTGGTGCTGAGTTTAAGGCAAACCATGGCTGTTTATTTTGGGATTTTCACCTCTTCCAGACACTCAGTCTCTCAGTAGGGACAGTAGAAAATAGGGTGAAAGTTGCAAGGAAACCACTGGTCCATACAGCCCGGGAAGAGTTGTCCTCCCCAGGGCATGTTCTGCAGGATACCTGCTCTGCCTCTGTCAACTCCTGCTCTGCCTGATCCATTTTTAAAAATTGTAGTCCTCTTCCAAACCCCAGAGGTTGCATGCAGTCAGTTTAGCTTCTTGTGCAAGAATTCCAGTTCTGGAGGAAATTCTGTCTGACTTGATCCTCCTAATTCCCAGAGTGTGATTTTCTGATAAGAAAAGCGTGGACATATATAAATGCTTGTTTCTCACCGAGCTCTCCTGTTGGGGCATATCCTGTTTAATGGGGTGTAGGGATTCAGTCACCCCAAAACACACTGCCAAGAGCACGACATCTAGAAAAGCACCATGCAAACCCCAGCGGGTTTCAATTCCTGAATTTCCCTTAGTTAATGCATATATAAGTAAGGCAATTAAAACACATCGGGCCTATTTCAAATAGATAATCTAATTATCAGCTTGATTAAACCATATCAAATGAACAGTTCTTGTAATTCGGGAGCTTTGTTCTAATCACTGCCAAAGCAGTAGGAGCTTTAATTAAAAGCCTCAAAAGTGGCAGACCAGTGTCAATTGAGGGGAGTTCCAGCCCGAATCCTGATTGCCGGGAAGAGCAAACCCCTCCTAGATGGATGCTGATACAAAGATCAGCTCTTTGCTGCCAATAAATTGAATTTGACTATTTTGTAAATACAATTAAAGGCAACTAATTGTCCTTTGCTGCTGTTTCTGATGCTGAGAGACAGACTTAATTAAATCTATTCCACTATCACTCATTTACACTGACATTTTTAATGTCTATAGGTTGGTATCACCCAGCCATATCCTGTCTCAGCCTTGGACCTACAGCTTCTTACGCAAGCGCGTGCTCCTTCAGACTGCACGATTCCCTAATTAAAAATTGGGTGCTGGATAACTCAGAAAGCCAGGCTTCTTTTTCTTTCCTCCCATGAATGTATCTTTAGGGCCTCTCTGCCCATCATGATTTGGTGTTCGATGCCCACAACTTTTATAAAACACAACTACAGGGAATGACAAGAGCAGCGGGCAGCCAGGTTCCAACCTGCACAGCAATTTGCATGTATTTAATTTATTAATGTTGGCAGGTCTCTGCTTAATAGCCCAAGTTTTCTTTTCACCTGAGTAGGTGGACTTTTTGTTTTTCTTTTGCCTAATTGTCTCAGAAAATGACACTGGAACAGTCTGCCTGTATCAACATGCAGGCAGTCACAGACCGGGGGTTATTTCTGCTCTATGCCCTGAACCAACCTTCAGATTTTGGAGATTTGGTGGGAATTTGTAAGGTGTTAGGAACAGCATCGGTGTAAGAGGGAGCTGGGTGAACAACTCTCTGTCCCGACCCAGCTTTCCCCAGCTGCTGTGGCATTTGCCATCACCGCCTTGCTTTTAATTACTGTCGTGCTCCATGGCTTAATATTAAACCACATCTAATTGCATCCTGTCTCTTAATTGGCTTAACTGGCCATCACCCAAATAGACTCTGCTGTATAGAAACAAGCTTCCCCAAATATTTCCTAATTGGCAGTTGGTGCTTTGTGAGGAGATGGGACCCTCTCAGTGATATTAATAGATGTTTTCTCCCATTCGTTCCCAGGATTGGACATTGGTCCTATGACGCATGCCCGGAAAAAACAACTTTTCCTTCTGAAACATCCAGCTGGTTCTGCTGGCCAGGCCTCGTCGCCAACAGGCAGCAGGAGGATGGACAGGGCCAACACAGAGCAGCGGGACGGAGATGCCTCGGAGGCTCCGAACTGTCCCAGCGGGTTTGTAGGGAATAACAAAAGCAAGAGTTTGCGTGAAGTGCGAAAGACGTACCCGCTGCGGAGGCGGCTGCTTCCCTCGGTGAGCAAAAAGACCTGCAAGGTGCTGCTCACCAGGCTGGAGGATGTGGCTGGCTCTCTGTCCAAACAGACCCCGAACTGTAAAAAAAAGCACCTTCCCAGCTGGGTGGAGGGTTTGGGATCTACTTTGTTCTCGGAACAAGTTCAGCCTGTGGGAGCCAGCAAGAGTGAGTCATCCGGGGAGAAGTGCACGGTAACTTATCCCAGGCCGGAGCAGGACCTTGATCCTGCTCCCTCAGAGCCCAGGAAGCGCCGGCTGGCCTCGCTGAATGCGGAGGCGGTGAACAACCTGCTGTTCGAACGGGACGATGGCTTGTTATCTGGCAGGCGCTTCCGCAGGGACTCGGGGAAGGCTGCTGGGGACTGTACCCTCAAGGGCTTGCAGTGCAAAGCCAGTAACAACTGGCCTGCCCTGGAAAAACCAGCTGTGAAAACAGGGAAAGGAAAGAACCGGCACGAGCCCAGTCAGAAATGCAATAGCTGTGAGCATTCGCTGGACGAGGTCTTTGATGATGGGACAAAGAGGGAGGATGGTGCCATCTCCTACCATCCTACCCCAAAGAGACTGGCCAGCCTGAACGCTGTGGCCTTCCTGAAGCTGACCCACGAGAAAGACCAACCCCTGAAGCAGAGGAGTAAATCAGATGGGGAGGGCAAGTCTGAGAACCACTGTTCAAAATCTACGCTCAAATGGGCCAAAGCCGGTCGGAAGAATTGTGTCAAATCCAAGAAGGAAGTGGCTAGCATAAAAATGGATGGGCAGCATGGCTGGCAAGGCCAGACCCTGGGCACGTTTGGGAAAGGGGAGCAGCGGGACTCTTCCAGGCTCTACAGGACGACAGAGCCCATCCCCTACGAGTCACTGTCTGGCTCTTACGCCAGCACGGAGGGCTTCTACCACAGACTGCCTTTGCTCATGGGAGGACAAGCTTCCATGAAGCCGGAGTATGGAAGACCTGGAGAGAAATCCCCAACCCCCAAACAGGAATTTCATCAGCCTTCCTTTCCCGTGCAGCAGTTCCCTCCCTTGCCTGTGCCCGGGAATCACACGGATTGTGGATGTCTCTATGAATCCTCAGATCTGACTCCGTTGAACGGGTTTTATGTTTATTATGGCCAAAGTGGATACAGTGGCTACTCCCCCTGCTCCATTTATTCCAAGGACGAGCTGTCGCAGGCTGCAACCTGCGAGGGGCTCCTGGTATCTCCCGGTTCCTTGCCATCAGGTGCTCATTTCCAGCCCCTGCACTGGTGCAGCTCTCCGTACTGCTGCGGAGAGGGAGCAGCCGTGAGCAGCTACAGCGTCTGCGGCGTGGTGCATGTGCCGGAGGGCAGGATCAGCAGCGTGCACACGGGACGGAACAGCTATCCCTACAAAATGCCTTTTGCAGCAGGTAAGGTGCAAAGTGCGCGCCAATCCCGGCCGGCGTTCCCGGGAGAAGAGGGTGGCTCGGCGCGGTGCCTGCTTGCCGGGAGGCAGGTTCCCTCTGCGAGCCGCTCTCGGCTCCGCAGCTCGGCTGCGGCTTGGAAGGAATCCGCTTTCCACCTCCCCTTCCCCCGCTTTTAGCCCGGAGGGTTTTTCCCACTGAAAGGTCTTGTTGGTGTGGAAAGCAAAGAATCGGTGAAAGGATTTGGGCAGCGAGAAGGTGACTCACGGCTTGTCATGCTGGAGCTAAGGCTGAGCTTTGATCTGTGTGAAACAAGCAGGGTTCAGTTCCTGCACGCCGTCCCGCTGTGCCGCTCCGAGCAGAGGGTCAGGAGCACACCGGGATGAGTTACTCCTTTCATCCCAAAACCTCGCTCTGGGGGCTGAGGCATCCTCACAGAGCCTGTGAGGAAGCAGGCATTGCCTCTGCTGTTAGACTCTCACGGTGCCAGCTGGGGGGTGCAGGCTTTCTGGATTCCATGGATCAGAGCTAGCAGGGCTGCATAGGGCGTTTCACTGTGGTGGTCTAAGTGCCAGGTGCACTGTTAATTTCCGAATTCTTGGTCCCATCTTTGCTCTCCGTGTCTGACAATGAAGCACTGGAATGAGGAGGGGTGAGGGGGTGTGGAACCTGCCCAGTGTTCTTCTGTCCCCGCCTGCTTTTCAGACTTCCTGCTTTATCTTGGAGCTTTGCCTCTGCCGTTGAAAAATACCTTTTTAAATATTTAAAACTGGAGTGTTGTGTGGGGGTTATCAGACACCAGCACTGTGTATGAGGCCATCAGGCTGGACAGTGCTGCAAACAGTTGGTCTGTAGAGGAGGCTGCTCTCCAGCTGCCGGGAGTGCCAGCGTGGGATCTTTTCTATAACCACGTGTTCCAGCCAAGAGCTGGCATGACTTACCCACTGAAAACAGATTTTCAGGTAGGTGGATGGAGTTTTGGTTCAAGCGAGGCTTTGTCATCTTCCGTTGTAGGAAGCTGCTAAAACTCGGGAGCGTTTGGTTGAAGTGTAATTTCTGTTTTCCCGAAATATCCCCGCTGTCATGGTGCTGCTTCCTACGGCAGCAGCCAGACAGGGCTCACTGTTGGCTTCTTGAAAGAGGAATACTCACAAGACAACCAGCTCAGCAGTGTGTTCTTGCCTGACAGTTTCTGTGTAGTGCCCCGAGGTCATACCAGTCTACTTTGTTCCTCAGCTTTTGCACTCTGGTGCCTCTGATTCTGTGCAGCCAGAAGGATGCAGGCAGTGCAGACGGAGTATTTCCCAGAGCTCAGCTCTCCCTGTGGATTCAGTGGTTCCTCCTGGTGCTGGCAAGGGCAGCAGCAGTTCCAGGAGTGGGTATTTGCTAGTGTGTCACCGCGCTGCTGAGATCTCCCTTGCTGTGATTTCCTTCCTGAGAGCAACTTGGATTTTAAAACCTGTAACACCGGAATCACTGAGATTTTGGGTTGTGGATTGAAGCTTATAAGGAGGTCTCAGAGAATGTTAACAGGGCCTCAGGCTTTGGGATTGATTTTTCTATAATTATGCACCTCTGAAATATTTTCCTTCCCTAGAGTGGGGCATTTTAGCAAACTAAAGGAGCACTTCAGCTGCAAGCAGTAGGCTCCCGTCAGAGAGGGATCCCGCTTGACATGCCAAATGCTGTGTGTTACATCTGTCTGATTTGGTGTCTTCCAGGTGTTCATAAGGGAATATCAGTGTCTGTGTGGTACAAATCCAGGGACTGGGCTGTGATCTTGGGCAATGGTTGTGGGCAGTGTGGAAGCAGAGTGGTGGGAAGGAGCTGGGACAGGCTGTGAGAGCTGTTTTAGTGCCAGTGCCATCAGAGAGGCTGGAAGTGTGTGTGACCAAGGAAGGAGTACCCAGGGGTTCCAGCTAGAGCAGCTCTGCACCAGCACCCTGATGTTCAGTAGAGATTTTTGTGAAGCTTCATCCTGCTGTAGCTCAGGCTTGAAAGCTGCTTTTGTAAGCAAAATACCTGAGAGGTGATTCCTTGCTCCATGTGTCCTGTGCCTGCCAGTGCCTGCATCCTGATGTCTGGGCACTCCGGGGGTTTCCTGTGGTGTTTGCTACTCAGAGTTGATTTGATTGACTGATTGATTGATTGACTGATTGATGATGATGACAGTCTGTGGCATCCCTTGCACTCACAGTTCCACGGTGGCTTGGTTGCAGCCCCTTAGGGGTGGTGAGGTGAGAGGCAGGAGTGAATGATTTCCCATCTCTGCGAGGGGTCCCAGCTGTTCTTTGGCTGGAGCTGAGTGACTTCGGATGGAATTTTCCCTTCAGATTTGTAAGCTCTGATCTGAGACATCTCCTGGACCCTGACTGGAGCTGCCCTTTGGTCACCCCAAAACACACAGTCTCAGGTTTAGGGAACAGGAATGCATCACATATTGATCCAGGAGCTCTTTTCCTGATGATAGGGGGTAATTACAACTGGTTCTTCCATTGGCCTGAGTTGAGGCTTGTTTGTGACTCCTGAGCGGAGTGAGGTGTTCTGGGATGCTCTGAGAGGCAGCGTCAGCCAAATTCCATCCTGCTGAGGTTCCTGTGTCTGCTGCAGGGACAGAGTTTTGCTGAGAGTGCAGCATCTTGTAGTTGTGTTCCACCTTGTTTCATCTTTCTGGATTTAATTTGGAGAATCTTCTCAATTTTCCCTGATTAGTAGAATTTGGCTTTTTGAAAGAAGCTGGCTGGTTTTGGCAGTGTGATTTAATCCTTCCCATTGTTTCGGTAAGCCTTTTATTTCTCTTATACATATTGACAGGCTGGAACTGCTTTGGACACTGGCCAGCCTTGTGTGTATTCCTGGCTGGCGTTACTTGGGATTCAGATGGGTTTGTTGTGGTGCAGTGTCATCAGCGGAGCACTGGAACACGCAGGCTCGGAAATGGCTTTGCTTTTACAATCCAGTGACAGTGCAAAATGAAATTACAACCTGGAGAGTCTTTACAGCTATAATGCAATTAAGGGGATTTCGGGGAAAAGCGGCCGTGGTGTGGGACAGTCCTGGCTGCGTAGTGGCTTTACGTTCCAGATGAGATCCGTGACTCTTTTCTTCCCTTCCCTTAGAAGGCTGCAAGTCTCTGGACCAGCTGAACCTCACAATCCCAGTGGCAGGACACCCCGCGTCGCCTGCCCACCCGCTCTCAGGATGTCCTGTGCCCAGCGTGCCGCCGGCTGCAGAGCCCGTTCCTCACCTGCAGACCCCCAACTCTGACCCTCAGACCATGGCCCGAGAATGTCCTCAGAGCTCCAAGCCTCCCAGCGGCTCCAAGTCCGGGCTGCGGAACACTCCGGGCTGCCTGCACGCTTCCAACAGCAAAGTGGCAGGGGGCCATTCCCACCCCAAGCAGCAGCGGATCAGCCGGCGCAGAGCCACCAACGGCTGGATCCCCGTGGGCACAGCCTGCGAGAAGGCCGTCTACGTCGTGGTAGGTGTCTGAGTGGTGCTGGGGCTGGGTGGGGACAGCTGCCTGTGCACCTCCAGGCATGAGGGCTTGGGAGTTCTGGGTCTTGCTTCCAGCTGGAGATGGTGACTAGGTGCTGTCTAGAACCTCTCAGTGACATTCCGATGGGAGCAGAGGTGCTGCTGGCTCTGTTCCCTGTGTGCCCTAGTGTTACCTTGCACGGCGCGGTTTGGGAGGGGAGGAGAACCTGCTGCTCCTGTGCTGGCCTCAGCTGAATGGTGACGGATCCTCCCGGCTCCAGCATGTATGAGGGTGGCACCTGAGGCATGTGGGAGTCCATCCTACAGGGATCATCCTCCAGCTGCTTTCTCCTGGGTAGGGCAAACCTGTCTGGGAAGGTGAGGGTTGTTATAGCCTCAGTTATAAGGGGCAGGTCTAGAGGCAGCTCACGGAAGGTGGCTCTCACTGATGGTGTCTGTAGCCCCACGGGGATCTCCCAGAGCACAGAGGACTGAGACAGCATGCTGACTCCCAGATGGAATTTTTCTAGCACCCAAAATCCCCTTTCTTGTAACTTACATGGTGGCACAGCCAGTCACTCCTCCAGGGATTTCCTGTCTGTACTTTCCCATTTGTTGCGTTCAGGGGCAGAGGCTGGTTCCTGTAAGATGGGAGATTTCCTGCCAGGGAATTCAATTAGCTCCAGTCAAGTCCACTTCAATTGCAGGAGAAGGCAATATCCTTCATCTTATTAAAGCATAAGAGCTTGAAATGGGCCCCACGTGGTGTCTGGGAAGGTGGGACAAGGCATTGATGTGCAGTAGATGTCAGCAGGAAGGAAAGCCGTGGTCCGGGCAGAATCTGTGCTGCTGCTTGGTGTGGTAGCACAACCTCGGGCTGCTGAGAGCAGCAGCCAGGGGCAGGTTTGGGAGCTTTAGCCTTTGGGAATGTGTCCAGGAGCCAAGGGCTGTGCCAGAACGAAGCCTGTCAAGGCCAGGAACTGGCCTTGTGCATCTATCCCTCGGGCTGTCACACCCCAAAGGAGCAGCGAGGCGTTAATCTCCTTAAGATGCTTCCAATCCTGCCTGGGAGATCTGGCAGGAGGTTAAACCATCCTGCTTAGGCATTCTGAAATGAAATTCAGAGCAAAATCAAGCTAAAAACCCCCCGTTCATAAAAGCAATCATTTCGTACTGTCAGAGAGTACAAAGGAATCATTGGCAGTCTCACTAAGGAAGGCTTTATGCCACAGCCTCCCTGCCACTCGCTGCCCTGCTCATGTAAAATATTTCATGTTTTATTGGTTTTCTTACCAAGTTGTATCAGAGAAACACACAGCATTCAAAACACGTCTAATTTTTGGTGCCTTTGGATGGGAAGGAAAAGCAGGCCTCCAGGTAGGCAGGTGTAAAGGTGATTCTCCTGAAGATTGTGGTTTTGCATGCAGAATAGAAGGACCAAGTGTGCTTTAGTTTGAAATAAGAGTATTCATTTCAGCAATTAGGGCTTTTGTGAGATGTGGTGTCCCGTTGGTGAGCTGCTCCTCGAGGCCAGCACTAGGGAGGAGAACCATGAAGTCGCCCTTTGCCTGTTCACTGGGGTTGTTTTGGTTCCTGTGTGTGCAGAACGAGCCGGAGCCGGCCGTGCGCAAGAGCTACCAGGCTGTGGAGAGGGACGGGGAGATCATCCGGGTGCGGGACACCGTGCTCCTCAAGTCGGGGCCCCGCAAGAAATCCATGCCCTACGTCGCCAAGATCTCTGCACTCTGGGAGGACCCCAAGACAGGTACTGTGCCGGCGGAGTGTGTGTGTGCTCGACAGAGTGAGCTGGAAGCAGGGAAGGGATGGATCTCGGGAGAGCTGCAGGCTGGTTAGGGTACCAGGGTGATCGAGAGGAGATTAGTGCCATGGCTTCCATTTGGATTGTTCCAGCAACTGAAATGCTCCTTAATCACTCGTCTGGGGCTGATAATGGAAATCTTCCTGGGTGTGAAAGCACGTAATATTTGCCAAGTGCCCGCCTTAGCAGCCCTCTCCCGTATTATTTCATTGCTCAAATATCGCGGGAGCTGCTGTTTGCTCCAATCCAACATCTGTGCTGGGAGCTGGTGGGAACAGGGCTCTTCTGCAGCAGCTCTGATGGACCCCAGTAGAGCTGGGGATGGGAGTTGTGGGGGCTCTGGTGTCTGACTGGCAATCCCTGAGCCAAGGAGGCTGAGCTGAAGGCTTTAAAGTAGAGATCGTGTTTAAAAAGGGGAAAAGAATCCCCAAAACATTCTGTGTAAAAGACATAAATCGAGGTGTGGTGAGGCCCGTTACAGCTGTGTCAGTGCAGCAGTAATTCGGCCCTGAACCTGGGAATCAATGCTGCACGTTCCCGCCTTTGGATGAGCATCTTTTCCAGCTGGTGTGATGAATGGATTCTTTTTTCAGGTGGAAACGTTTGGGTTTTGAATCTTTGGGGAATTTTTTGTGCCTGACTTCCTTGGGATGTTGTAACCCGAGTAGGAGGAGGCAAAGGTGCAGTGGAAAAGCAACATGACCGACTCCATGCAGCTTCTTGCTGTAACAAAGGGACACCTCGTTCAGCATGAAATATTTATCAGCCACAGCTGCCTCTCCATGAGCGCTGTGGGAATGAAGGGGATGGAGCAGCAGGAGGAAGCTGGGAATGAGTGGGAAAACACTCGGAGAAAACTGAGGCTTGACTTGTTTTAATCCGTGTTGTTGCAGGGGAGCTGATGATGAGCCTCCTGTGGTATTACAGGCCGGAGCACACTCAGGGAGGCCGCAACCCCAGCATGCACCAGGTGAGTCTGGGTCCAGGCCAGGGCATCCCTGCAGGAAGAGGGGACTGCCCTGAGCATCTCCCTGCATTCCTGGGTGGCCTCAAGCTGAGTACAGCAGAGCTCTCTTGGCTGTGATGCGGCTGTTGCCAGATATGTTGAGTGCTGGTGTCCTATAGACGGGCTTTTCCCCCAAATTTATTATCCTGTGGAGAAATTGTGGGCCCTTACAAAAGCTGCTGAGTTCCTTACCTGGAGGCTCTAACAGAAACTGCTGAGTGTTGGTGTTTCTCCCGTTAATCTGAGAAAATTCCATGTATTAAGTAAAAAGTAATTTTGACTACTACCATAAGAATAAGGAAGAGTAAGTTTATACTGAATCAAGATCAGGCACCTTTCCAAAAGAGTATTCTAATTCCTACAGGACTGCAGAGCCTGATGCAAAAGCTCTGCTGTCATTTTGCAGGAAACCGGAGTGACTGTCATGTGCTGCCTTTTAATAAATCCCTTAATCTGCTTCTTAAACTCTGAAAACGTGTTAGTTTTGTGCAGAAACGTGGATGTATCATCCTTGCCCTGCATAGATTTATGATGAGAACTGAAGTCTGACTTGAGGATGCTGTGCCAGGATAAGGGAGTTGCTTTTTAAGGAAAAACGTGTGAATCATTGTGACTTCACGCCTTGTTCTGCTTTGCATGGGCTTGTGCTGGGTGACAGAACAAGCTGGTTTTAACTGGGAATGAAGAATTCACTGCTGTGTGCAACCCAATTTTAAACACTTGGTGCTTTCTTCGTTTTTGTTACTATTTTAAATAAAGAGGGAGGGAGGGGTTAAGAGCAGGACTCGGGAACAGCCAGGAAATTGTACCTGCCTGGCTTGCAGGGCACAGGTAAGTTTCTAAACCAAAATGTGGCACTTTATAAATGAAAGGTGAGTGTATCCAGTTGCATTTCAGTCCAGGGAGAATGCCAGGAGGAATTAAGCCAGGTTTTTGTAAACCCATTTAATTACATAGGTCTTCAAACAAGAGAGAGCTTGGGCTGAGGGCTGGGCCGGGCTTGCCAGGGTGACTCAGGTAGTTTTGACTCAAAGAGTAAACCAGAACCCCAAGGTGCAGAAAGCAGGTGGCATTCCCAGTGTCCCTGATCAACCCTGTCCCCAAATGTTCACCCTTTTATGAGTCTTCCCTTCCAGCAAAGCAGAAATGGAGCCTGCAGGGAATGCTCCCAGACTTGTGCAGGGCATCCGTGTTCCCAGAGATCATCTCTGCTGATCTAACCATACCTGAAATTCTTCTCAGCGGCTCCGTCAGGGTAACCCTGTGTCTGACCAATCCTGCCTGCTGCAGAGCCAAGTTCCCTAAATTACTCTGGGAAAAATTGAAGTTTGCCAAGAGAGGCTGTGGCTGCTCCTCCTTGGCTGCGTTCAAGGCCAGGTCGAATGGGGCTTGGAGCAACCTGGTCTAGTGGAAGGTGTCTCTGCCCATGGCAGGGGGGGGAATGAGATAATCCTTAAGGTCCCTACCAACCCAAGCCATTCCAGGATTCTATTCCATGATTCTGAAAAAGGCTGTTGCTACTTCTCTCACTAAATCAGCCTTTTTAATTGAATTGGGATGAGGAAGTGATTGGACAAGAAGGGTTTCCTTAAGTTTTGATACAAAGATGGATTAGAGAATCCAGGAGGAAAGGGGAGACCAAGGGGTGCAGCCAGCCGTGACCTTGCTGCTGAAGAGCTTTGTGACATTGGAAATTCATGTGAGATTTGGGCACCCGGTCTCACAAAGTGTGCTGGGCAGGGTCAGATGGGTGGGAGAGTCAGTGCGTTGCTCACGTGTTGCTGGATAAATTGTGGTACACAGAGCCCACGGCAGGTGCCTGGGCTGTGTGGGACACTGGCTCTGAAGAGATGTCACTGTGGGCATGCTCAGTGACCCCATGTTAAGGTGATGGGTGAAGGTGCAGAGCTGGCCCTTCCCTCTCTGGGTGGGTGAGGCTGTGGGCTCTGCATGCCGGGGCTCCGGGCCAGCTGGGTGACCTGTCCCCTCCCCTCCTGGCACAGAATGAGATCTTTGCATCGCGGCACCAGGACGAGAACAGCGTCGCCTGCATCGAGGAGAAGTGCTACGTGCTGACCTTCGCAGAGTACTGCAGGTAGGTGGAGCTGTGAACCTGCTGCACTTCCCAAACCTCCCCGTGCCTCCAGCCTCTCTCACTGCCCATTTCCAGCCGTGCCAGCTGTCCCAGCCCTGCGGGCTGTGGTCTGCCTGGAGCTGGGCCAGTGACACTCTGCTGCAGGCTGGGGACATCTCCCACTCCAGATCCATCACACGTTTGGTTTGTATGGAATCATGGAGTTGTTTGGGTTGGAAAAGACCCTTAAGATCATTGAGTCCAGCTGTTCCTGGACTTCCAAGGAACTGGAACTGCCAAGGCCACCACTGACCCATGCCCCAAGTGCCACATCCAAACAGCTTTTAAATCCCTCCAGGGATGGCGATTCCACCACTGCCCTGGACAGCCTGTTCCAAGGCCTGACCACCCTTTCCCTGAAGGAATTTTCCCAACATCCAACCTAAACCTCCCCTGGTGCAACTTGAGGCTGTTTCCTCTCAACCTGTGCTTTGTTCCCTGGGAGCAGAGCCCAACACCCTCTGGCTGCACCCTCCTGTCAGAAAATTGTGGAGAGGCAGAAGGTCCCCCCTCAGCCTCGTTTTCTCCAGGCTGAGTCCCCCCCAGCTCCCTCAGCCGCTCCTGGTTCTGCAAACCTTTCCCCTGCCTCTTGTGCTCCTCTCCAGGGACTCCCAAATATTGATGTTTGTATGACCTTGGTACCACTGCATGTGGTTTCAAGGAAGACAGGAGCAGGTATGCAGGAAAACATGGAATTGGAGCTAAAAACCAAGTGAGGTAGGAAGAGATCCTATTTATCCATCCCTTGTGGGACACAGGAGCCAGACTACCCAAAAACCTGCTGATACACATGCCAGTGTTGATGCTGGACACCAGATTCTGGGATTTTGGCAGCAGCACCCCTTGGAGCAGTGACTCAGGCTGTTATGGTTGAGCTTTTGCTGATTGAATGGCAGCTTTGCCAGTAAGAACTTCCCGTCCACATTCCAGCCTGCCATCCTGTGATCGATGCGCAGGGCTGAAGGAAAGTAAGGATTGGATGGACACAGATCTATAATGCAAACCAGTGCTTTAAATCTCTTCAGTTCTGCTGGGTGCATCTCGTGGCCTGTGCAGCCCTGCCATGGAGCGGATGCCTGAGATGCATCCTTCTCAGCCTGCTCCTGGCCCAGGGCTCTGCTCTTGGAATTTCTAAAAACAAACTGGTGTACAAACTCTTTAGAAGCTGAATTTTGATCTTTCTTTTGAGAACACTAAAACAAAAACCCCAAACAAACAAAAAAATACCAACCTAACCCCAACAACAACAAACCAAATTAAGCCAACCAAACAAAACCCCCCATCCCCAAGCTCTGGATCAAAGCAGTTCCTTTCCTTTCTAACACCCCAGTTGTCTGGAACAGCTAGTAGCAGGAATTTTTTCATGCTCTTGTGGGTCAGGTCACCTTTGAGAGATGTTCCCTGAAGGCATCTTTGTTTTCCTAAACATTGGTGCATAAGCATTTATTAGGGACTAATTAACAAAAATGAGGCCAAAGCGGTAATAACAAGGTGGTTAATTGCTGTCATCTCTGGTGCTGAACGATATCCACCAGTATGGAAATATAAACTTGTGTTGCTTCCTGCAGGAGTTCTCTTTGAACAAAGCTTTGTCCACATTCCTCTCCTTCCCCTTATCCTCCAGCAGCTGCAGTTGTGGCTCCCAGCAGGACACAGGCAGCAGGAGAGGGAATGAGTTCATGGTCCCCAGCACAGGAAGGACATGGATCTGTTGGAGCGAGTCCAGAGGAGGCCATCAGGTTGATCAGAGGGATGGAGCACCTCTCCTGTGAGGAAAGGCTGAGAGCATAGGGATTGTTCATCCTGAAAAAGTGAAGGCTTCGGAGTGACCCAGTTGCCCCTTCCAGTACCGCAAGGGAGCCTACAGGAAAAATGGAGAAAGACTGTTTACAAGGGCCTGGAGTGCCAGGACAAGGGGGAATGTCTTCACGCTGCCAAAGGGCAGGGATAGATGGGATGTTAGGAATAAATTCTTCCCTATGAAGGTGGTGAGGCCCTGGCACAGGTTACCCAGAGCAGCTGTGGCTGCCCCATCCCTGGCAGTGTCCAAGGCCAAGTTGGATGGGGCTTGAAGCGACCTAGGCTAGTGGAAGGTGGAACCTAGTGAAATGTGTCCCTGCCCATGGCAGGGGATGAGACTGGATGAGTCCTAATGTCCCTTCCAACCCAAATCATTCCAGGATTCTCTGATAACTCTTCCGATGTGATTGCCCTGCAGATTTTGTGCCTTGGCAAAGCGTCGAGTCGAAGGGATCCCGGGCAGGAAAACCATCATGGTTCCTCCCTCGGAGGAGTATTCCACCCCTCTGCACCGCAAGGTGCCCGAGGACACGGACCCCGAGCTGGTTTTCCTCTGTCGTCACGTCTACGACTTCAGGCACGGGCGCATCCTGAAGAACCCGCAGTAGCACAGCCCTTCCGTCAGAGCGGCGGGAGCGGGCGGCACCGGAGCGCCCACGGCCTGGGACACCTGTGCACTCTCACCCACCTCGTGCTGCTGCAGGTGGGAGCGCCCAGCGCTCCGTCCTGGGACTCGGGAGCATGCGAGGAGCGGAGCCCGTGGAGGGAGGCAGCAGTTGAAAGCACAGCACTTCGTTAAAAGCATAAATGAAAATATATACGTAAAAAATAAATATATGTATATAGATATAGGGATTTGCATAAGTAAATCTATATCTATATATGTATGTAGAGCTGCATCTATTGGGAGGGTTTGCAGGGGATAAAAGCCAGGAAGCAATGCAGAGCCATGGCTGGGGAAATGGTGGGAAGGTGCAGGAGGGATGTGTCGGTGCAGCGTTGGTTGAGTCTGGCTGGGACAGTTGGTGGTTTTTGAGCCCTGAACTGAGCCCAGTTCATTGGCAGAGCACAGGAGAGTCTCCTTGGTCCCTCAGGACAGACTCTGAGGATTCCCAGAGTGAGAGCTTCTTCAAAATACAGTTTTGGGGCTGCCTGGGTGCAGAGTGGCCTTGTGTCATGCTTGGATAGGTGTTCCATCAGGGGAAGAGGTGACCCCTGTTCTCCCTCGTCTTTTTCCTCCCTTCATCTGGCTGCTCCATGATTCACCACCTAGACTGGGGCTTGGAGCCTGCTCCATGGTGGAGCAGGGGGCGCTGGCAAGGTGGCAGGTGTTACGCCCCAGTGTAGGGTTAAAGCTGGGCCTGTCCCAGGTGTCCTGACGGAGCCCACAGGATCTCATGCCCCATTCCCAAGGCCCAGTGCTCACCGGCACGCCTCGCTTGGAAGCTTGGAGCTCACAAAGTGGGCTCTACTGGGGAGAACCACGTTTCCTCTTCTCTTCCAAGCATTGCTTCTCCTCTGATGGCTCAGGGGGCACTGGATTTTCTTTCTTCCCAGCATGTTTCCTGTAATGTCGTCTACAGTCCCTGCTTATCCCCATGTGTCTGCAGTGGGAAGAAGCCAGAGGGGGAAGTGGCAAACCCTTTTCTTGTTTTTGGCTTTATTAAATTCCTTCCCCATGTGAGTGTCCTGATCCTGGGAGTGCTGCTGAAGCCATCAGCAGCCTCTCCCCCTCCAAACTCATCCCGGTGTCCAAGCAAGCTCACCAAAGTGGCTTTGTGGCTCCTGAAAGGACCTGAGCATCGGGAAAGGTTCGCATGGACCATGCGAGCCCCGCAGGTCCTGCCTCTTGCCTTACCTGTACAGATCCCAGACAGACCTTAGACCCCAGACAGACCTTAGCTTATCTCAATGCTAACTTGGAGTTAATCCCAAAGCAAACCAAAGGACAGTGTCACATCCCGGGGAATCACTGCACCAAGCTGGGAGCCCAGCCCGAGATTGCACTAACGTACAGCAGAACCGACCCCGTGCCACGCACATTCCTGCTGGCTGGAGCCGCTCACTGAAACGAGGGATCTGCATTTTCCCGGTTTTTGGGGCTTCTGAACTTGTGTTCCATGGTGGAAGTGTCCATTCTGCTTCAGTGTCCTATCAGTGGAAGCAGCATTCAGTGTACTCCCTGGGGATGCAGGGCTTCTCAGCTTGCTCCAGTGGCTGCACACCTGCCCGGCCTGGAGAGAAAACCCACGGCATCCAATTCCTTACCTGGAATAGTTCAGGCACGCAGGAGTTCTCCAGAGATTTGCTCTACATACCAAAGAGGGGAACGTGTCTGGAGGCAATGGCTTGAGGGGATGACGAGGTCTGGCACCCACTGCAGCGGCCGGGCATCTCCCTGCAGCTGGTGAATGATTCCTGCTGGAAAATTCCTGTTTATTCCCACCTGCATAGCCCAGGGAGAACATCCAGCTCCAAGAAGGGGGATCCCAGGTGTGCAAGCAAGAATTGTCAGGTGAAGCATCTTCTCTCACTTATACCTCAAGATACTGTTGGTGTCAAAGGGATTGCCCAGATCTCTCCTGAACAATTCACTTGGCACTGGGGGTCTCTTGGAATGACATGGTGGAGCTGCGTTGGGGTGGAAGTCATGGCACTTTGGGGACACTTGGATGAAGGGGTGCAAGGAGGCACTGGAGAACGTGGTCTCTGATGCTTCTGGGGGAGGATGTGAAGTGGTTTTCCCCTGTAGCAGGGAGGGAGGACGCTGGAGAAGTGGAGCTGCTCCTGCCTATGACACAGAGGGAACAATGGCTGCCCAGCCATGGGGGGCGTGGAGCAGCCGCACCCTGCAGTGAGTGGAAGGTGATGGAAAGCCCTAAATCCATGTGTTTGGCTCCATGGGGACTCCTTTGCCCCTGAACCTGAAGCAGGAGAGCTGCTGTGGCCACTTCCCCCTGGCAGTGCCATTGGACACGGAATGCTGGAGACCCACCGGCCGGGTGAGCCTGAGCAGTGCTGCGTCTGGGGCCAGGTGTGAGACCCAGCCTTGGAACTACAGTAACTCTCTGCAATTCCTCCTTCTGCCCCCTCACCCCCTGCTCCCACCTTGTCCTGCCTCCTCTCCAGGTAGCAGGGAGATTATCCTTGCCCTCAGTCCATAAGGGGCTCCGGTCCAGCTCTGGAGAGGACAAACCTGACTCTTCCCATGTTGAATCTGCTTCAGGCCATGAACGTGGAGGTTCACGTGGTTGCTGATGCTGTTGTGCAAACAGCATGTAAATGAACTGAAATGTCTTATCCCTAATGAAAAGATTTCCCGCTTTTTTAATCTATTAGATATGGAAATATTTTTTGAAACTGAAAAATGCAGTCGGTAGAATTTAAATCGAAGCGTAATACATGTAAAATATATTTTAGTTGATAATTTTGTAAAATGCACTTTTTTGTGTCTCTTCCCTGGTTTCCCAGATCTGTATTTCATTGTTTACAGATGGAATGAGAACATTCCCTATTCCCTCCTTCTGTGAGAAAGATATATTAGAAGTAATTCTTAAAAAATAAATTTGAAAAATCGTATTGATTTAGAAAACAAACCAGTGCTGGACTGTTCTTCCCATTCCTGCCTGAACTTCCCACCTGGACCTGGTGGTTGCAGGAGTTAGGAGTGCTTGGGAGCAGATGTGGGTACTCAGGGTTGTGGGGTGAGCGATCTGTTGGGTTTTCCATGGAAATAGAGCAAGTGGCAACAGGATAGGCTTTTCTCCAATCTGCTCTTGACAGCCGCTGTCAGTGGAATATGTGAGTCTCTGCTGTTCAGGCAGGGCAGGTGGTGGTGGCAGATCTTGTCTCAGCTAGGCTTCAGGAACCCTGAAGGAAGCATTTGGGAATGTTGCTTTGGAAGAGCGTCTTGCTTGGAGCACCTTCTCCACCAGCTTCTGCCATCAGAGTGTCCCAGCCCCGTGGCACCAAGTGCCACACGCACCCTGAGGACAGGTCCAACAGCCAAGCTGTCTACACGCACATCCCGAGTGGCCTGGAGGATTCGAAGTGGGAGAAGAGCAGACAGGAGTCAAATAACCTGCTTGAGGAGCAGCGAGGAGCAGGATAATGGAATCGGGAGTACCTGATGGGAATGTCTGGAGCCACACACAGGTGAGAGCTGTCCAGGGGTGCACCCAGCCGGCAACAAGGCTTGGGGTTCAAGGCTGAAGGCACAGGCACGTGCAGGGGCTCCTGCACACTCGTCCTCAGGGGGAGCAGCTCCCGTGGCCCTGGGTGGTGACACAGCCATTCCCACACAGTCCTGAGCCATGGCTCCTCTGGAGCTGTCCTGTCATGACAACTCCTCCCCAGCTGTCATGATTTCCACTCCCTTTCAGGATGCTCTGCTACTTCCTGTGGCTTTTACACACCTGGGGAGGGAGAGGATGAGTTCTGGGAACAAAATGGGCAGAAGGAAAGAGTAATGTCTGACATGGAATTAGCTCCTAATTACAGAGAAGGGAACGAGGGGCACTTGTGGCTTGTGGGGTGAATGCAGGTGGGGTGGGCATGGTGGAACTGCACCTGTAACCCGCCTCGGATCCCAGCTGCATCCAAAATTTGCAGCATCTTTCACTCCCAGGTCATCTTGAGCAGGAGATTCTGAGATGGTCCCATCGGATGAGCTGGGGCTGCTCAGTCCCTGTCCCCTCAGAGTCCAGCCAGCATCACACCTGTTCTTAAATCCCTGATTGGATTTCTTCCTGGGATTAGGGATTTTGCTAGAGGATCCATGCCTTTTGCTTTCTGCTCCCAGCCTTGTCAGCACAGTTCCTCGCAGGGAGCTGCTGGAGGCCCAGACATGAAGAAACAAATTCCTGAAAAGGGAAACCACAGTGATGAAGTGAATGCAACTGGGAGTTTTCCTCCCAAGGGGAGGAAGGAGCACATCCAGGGACATGTACATTTGTGAGCTGGTGTGAGGTCACTGAGCACAATATTCCTGACCCCATGGCCTGGGATTTCTGCTGAAGAACCAGTCTGAGATTTTCCAGTTGGATTTAATGTGACTTGGTTACTGGGAGCCATCCATGCTGTGGGTGCCAGAAATGCAACAGAAGCCTGTCCCCTGTGCATGACCCATGGCCGGCTCCGGTGCTTATCCGGGTGTGGATGCTCCCTCGGAGACGTCCCTTGGAAAGACAAGCAAGAAAAAGCTTTTCCATCCCCGCTCTTCCTGCGTGGCGAGCCGTCACCAAAAGGATAATCTGTGGCGGGCTGAAAAGTTGGGATTAATGTCAAACAAAATTGGATTTACTGTTGAAATCTGCTACCCGAGGGAGGCACGCAGAGCCATATCCAGCTCTCCTGGATCTGACATTCGGCAAACTGCTCTTGTATCATGACTGATGCTGCCAGGAATGTTCTGCTGCCACCCTGGCAGAGTCCTATTGGCCACAGGTTGTTCTTGGAGTCCCCCATGCATTAGGAAGGCATGGGCTCGCCGGCTGGGAAGTGTGAGGTGTGTGGCCATTGGAATCCCATCCGGCTTTGGCCAGCTGGGCATCCCCTGGCAGGTTTTGATGACCTATAGTGGTTCAGGTACCTGGCAGAGCCAACCTGCTGTGTCCCATTTCCTTCATTCCCATGTGTGGTGTCTGAAGGTGATGGAGCCTTGCGGCAATTGCAGGGAGAAGGAGGCGCTTTGGCTGTTGGGAAGGAGCTGTCGGGGCTGTGGGCACTTCCAAAGGCTTTGGATAAGATTTGGGCACTGGCATGAGCATGCTCAGAGATTGGGAGATGTTCAGACGTGCATCCTGACCTTTGGGAATTAATCCTCTGAGAGGCACAGCACAGTGTCCTGCAGATTCAGGGATGCTGGTGTGGCTCTTTGCTCTGCTTTGGAGCAGCTCTGTTTTCCAGGGAAAGTTCCAGCTGGTCTCCTCGTGCTGCTGGTCTCCTGGGTCTCCTGGTGGGAGCCTTCTTGGGGCTTCCCCACCTCAGTCCCCACAGGTCCCAGCCAAGCAGATCCAGAGCAGCATCCAGGACTGGCTGAAGTGCCTTCCTACCTGGAGTGAAAGCCACGAGCTCTGGCTTGCATTTAACTGCGCTTTAATGCTGCTAATTATAATTGGCTGGAATTGTGCCAAAATCCCTGCGAGCCAAGAGACGGGAGCAGTTGGGACTGTCACATGAATGTGACAGAGTGCTCCGGCACCCGCCCAGCTCCGTCCCTGCTGATGGAGGAGCCGTGCAGGGGCTGGGGCTGGGATTTGTCCCATCGCCGGTGGCAGGACCAGCCCTGGCAGAGTCAGTGCCACACAGGGAGAAGGGATACACATCCCCTTAACCTGGTGGCTCCAGGGACCTGAGCATGGGCAATTCCCTGTTTTACTGTTCCCTTCTCACCATGCATATGGAATAAACACTTGGCTCACCAAGCTGGGGGTTTGAGGAGAGATAATGGATAACTGTTCGCTAATCCCTGTGTGCCAGCATTGGCTGTGCTGCTCCATGCTGCTCCAAATGCTGCAGTGGCAGCACAGGGAGCCCCCAGCTCCATTGGCACAGGCTTCATCCATGGGAAAGCAGCCGCAGCCTTGCAGAGCCACTCTTGGAATGGCTCCTGCACTGCCTGTGTCACTTGGAGCTGAATAAAAATGAGGTTGAGCTTTTCACGTTCTTCTCCAGCTGCTGCTCCTGCCATGCTTGCATCCCTGTGCCCAAAACCTCAGGGTCCTGGAGCAGCAGTGCACGGAGCCATTTTTCTGGAAACATCAAGCTGGACATTCCTGGAGGCTCTTTCCTGCGATAAAGCCCTCGGCAGAAAGGTAATTCCCATCTGGCCCTCAGGAAGGGAGCTGTGCTGAGTGACCACATGGGGACTGGCCAGGTCTGTACCACTCCAGCCTCCTGCAAAACCCCAAAATCCAGCTAAATCACCCCTTTATACATGAATTATCCCTAAATTCCAAATGCCAGCCTGGAACGTGTTGAGAGCTCTGCAGGGCCATTGGGAGTGGCGCTGGGCAGTGTGAGAGACTGGGGCCAAAAGTGGGAAAAAAAGGAAAACAACAAGCCCAAAAGTCAGGAACAGTGGAGGAATCAGGTGAGCACTGCCAGGTGTGGTGGGAAAGGCATCTGGCCCATATCCATGCGTTCCATATGGGATGGGACTCACCAGGGCGGTGTGAAGTTGCAGCACAGCCCTCGGTGCCGGTCTCGGGATCGTAATTAATAGTGGAAGATGGTGATTAGTAATTGGAGATGGTATAAAGGGGATACCTGAACCGGGATGAAACCGAGGGGCTGGCACAGAGCAGGGGGTCTCTCGGAGCACAGCGTTGCCATAGGGATCTGACAGCTTCTCCATCAGAGCCTCCGGTGAGAGCAGTTAATCCATTTTTAAGAGGAAAGGATATTTAATAAAGGGAACCATTTAAACTGGATTTACAAGGCACGCTGAATGGAGGCCCCATTTATTCCGTGACTTCATATTTAATTTTAATATCTCTATAAACCTCTCCAGAGTGTTCTGCACAAACAAGCCGGAGCCAGAGCGGT
Organism: Pomatostomus ruficeps; assembly: GCA_013400735.1. Lineage (NCBI taxonomy): Eukaryota > Metazoa > Chordata > Aves > Passeriformes > Timaliidae > Pomatostomus > Pomatostomus ruficeps. The sequence goes on from VYZT01022356.1 coordinate 258,435, forward strand.
TCGACCGCCCAGTGATTCTTAAAAGCAAATCAATTTAACAGGGCTGGAAAAAACCTGCCTCTCCAGGAATATTCTTCCGCTCTCGGAAGGAGCACTGGAATAGCCGTATTAGAAAACAACAAACAAGCTGTTCTGATGGAGAGGGATTTTTGAAAGGATATGGAGCAAAGCGGGGTTGGGAGCCTCCGCAGCAAGCCAGGTTGTTGGGATTTTGCTTTGTTGCTCTGTTTTCTCTGCACTCATAAATAATGTAATTAATAATCATATAACTTCATCAATAATCCAGCTGCTTGTGTAGCCGTGCTCGCTGCTATTCCCATGCTGCTGCCTGAGCAGGGATGTGGTGACTGTACGAAGTCCGTAAGAAAGCTGGGATAGGGACGATGACACCTGGCAGCATTTAGCACTCCATAAATGAGAAAATCACAGGAAGGCAGCCAGATTTCCCACAAGGAAGCAGTTTGTGACTGTTCCCAGAGTGTTTCTGCTTCCCACACTGGGAATGTCGTGGTTTTGGAAGAATCAAGTTCTCTGGGAAGAGCTGGTGAGAAAACTCCTTCCTCTGCTGCAGGTAAACTCTCCTGCTCCTCAGTGCCTAGCTCAGGGCACAGAGCAAATTCCCTGGGTTTCCTTTGTGCCTGGAACATCTCATTTTTATTTCTTTTTAATATGTAGAGATTGTGCTGCATGAAGCTGGCTCCAGTTTCTCCTCCATCTTTTGGGTGGTCCCTGAATCCGGATTTAAGGAGCAGAGCAGGAGCCCCTGGCCATCACATCCCGGTCAGCCCATGCAGTGGTTTGTGCTCTCAGATCACAGAACGTTCCCTCACCTCCACTTCATCCCTTTTTCCCTTCTTTTTCCTTCTGCACAAATGACCCCCCCAGCAGGAAACAGCATCCTCTGCTGTCCTGGGCCATGGAGATGGATTTCTCAAGGAGGGGACTCTGGACTGCTCAGAGTGAGGGTGATTTAGCAATTAGATGTTTTCCCCTGTCCCAGGTTGGGGGATGTTTCTCCCTATCACCGCCAAAGATCCACAAGTGGGATTGGATTTGTAGCACACCAGATAATTAGTCTATAAAAGGGAATTATATGGCACGTTAACGAGCACCGTTGGGTTTTGTTCTCGCCTCCCCGTGAGATGAAAGCTGGGACTCCCTGCGAGAATTGATTTCCCCGTGGGATCTCCCTGCCTCAGGAACACAATGTCCCAAAAGCAGCCCCATGGATGCATGTGGGTCTGGAAACCGGGATCCAGGCAGGCAGCAGCCCTCCATTTCCAGGGGCAGACCCTTTGTTCTCAACCCATTTTTTTTTTTCTAATATTTGAGCAAATTTTCTTGTAATTTAACTTTGCTAATTAGTTTTCTTCTAAAATCTGGAAATAACGAAACTTTTTTTTTTATGGATAGAGAGGAGGAAAAAACTCTTTTCATCACTCTTTAACAGAAAGCGTCAGTCTTCCATGATCTGGAGCAAGAGGAGGCGTAAACGGACTGATTTATTTCATTCTTCCTGATGTTTATTTTAAATTAATCCTGTTGGGACAGATGTCAGGCCAGAATTCTTGCTGGAGTTGCTTCTGTACTTTGATCTAATTAACAATGGTTTGTGTTTTATAGTAACGCATTTTTCTAATAATTAATTTTTCATGAGGGGTGGGATCCACTTACTGTTTGCTCTTTGCCTTTCCCTAGATCCCGAGTTTCCTCCTTCATTTTTCTTCCTTTCAGTGCTCGTTTTTCCAAACCACCTTCATGCTGATACATATCAGGCTTGAAAACACTGGAAATAACTTGCACAATATGTGGCATTTAGAGAAAATTTCAGATTAATTGTACATGTTTATTCATTAAAAGCACCAGTAGGATCCTGCTGTGCACACACAGGGAATTTAACATGGAAAAACAAATGGAGTGTGTACATCAGTAATAACAATACAGGAATGATGTTGCCATGATTCATCGACCCAGGATTTCCAACTGGAATTTACAGTGGGCTTGATGATAAACCCTCGGACTTTCCTTGGGAAGTGCCTTTGGAATACTCAGGAAAATGCTTTTAGGGATTACACAGCAATTTAAATAACATACTGCCTAAGATGGCCTGAAGGCACATCCGTTCCTATAAAATCCAAGTTACAAATGGAAAACCATATCAAGAAGAACAAGGGAAAAAAAATAAGAATATTGAGAAGTTTTCTCCAGTACAACAAGTGAAGATTTGACCTGATGATCTTGGAGGCCTTGTCCAAACTAAATGCTTCTGAGATTCTGTGAGTCAGCCAGCCTGGACTCCACACAGATGGCACCATTCCTCCAGTGTCTGACTATCCCCTCCAGGATAAATTTGTCCATGTTTCCAGCCAGATCCCCTCTCATTCAGCTTATCCCCAAAACTTCCCAGCACCCATCCACCACCAGTCTCCAATATTCCCTTCAAATACTTTTCCAGGGACATAGCGTGTCCTTCACAGACCATTATCACTCCCAGCACAGGGAAGGACGTTACAAACCTAAACACGGCTCAGTCAAATGGGTCCCTATCAGTCCCCTTCCGGGTTTTTTTGCCTTGGGGACAATGATTTCTGGTGTCAGGGATGAGATGCTGCAGGTTTTGGAGGTGTTGGAGCAGATTCAGTCCTCGTCCTGCTGCCTGTGAAACCACAGAAACATTAATTGCCGACAAATTCCAGCAGGAACTTCACACACACACACTCCCGACTTCATTACAGCCCCGCAGGAGCCGCCTGGGAGCCTCGGGAAACTCCGTGTAAAGAGCAGCGGATAGACCTGGAATGAGTTAAGAGACTTGGAGACTCTCCTGCGACACAGGTTTGGGAGCTGTGTTGGCTTTAATGTGTGTTTGTACTGAGCGCTGGCGGTAGAACCTCGGCTGGCTGCGACTCCGAGGATGTCTGTGTGTGCATCCAGCAGCCCTGGGCTCAGAGGGATCAGAGGGATCAGAGATGGGTCAGCGGCAGGATAAAGGGTGCGACAAGGGAGTTGTGGTTGTTACTGACTTAAAATTGGATACGCTCAGCCTGGCAATGGGCTTTGCATGTCAGCCTGATTTTTGGGGGGGAAGATCTGGGAGCGGAAGGATAACTGGGAGAGCTCTGCCTGAGCCGCAGTCCCCGAGCGCTGTCCCCGGGGGCTTGGCCCCTGCGGTATTCCTGACCTCGCTGCGACCTCCGGCCCAGCTGGAGCGTGTGGGGTGTGTGACAGCTCCGCACTGCTCGGGGAGCGCGTAGCCCGCGGGGATGTGTATCCATGCAGTGTCTGCCAGCCCCGCTGGCTGCCTGCCCTGCTGGCCCGCTGTCTGCGCCGTCCCCGGGGACCGGGATGCGCTCCGGCTCGCTCCCCGCGTCCTCACCCCAAATCCAAGGGGAAAGAGCTGTCACGGCCTCTGCTGAGCGAGCGGTGCTTGGTGGTTCTCCTGGCGTGAAGGAGCTGAACCTCCCGGGATGGCTCCGATCAGAGGCGATTCCACAGCCGTGCCCAGCGGAGCAGAGAGAGCGGAACGGAGCTCAGCGTGAGGAATTGAGTGCGGAATTAAGGCACTGAGCTCAGAGCAAGGTCTTTGCAAGTCCAGCCAACTGCATATCAATTAATTTATAACCAGATCCTTCAGCACAAAGTTTTCCTTGAAAACAGTGATTTCTGTGTTTGAACGTCTCCTCGGAATTACTCAGCGTATTCATCCGGAGGGTTTGACTTTGTTTAAAAAGGCTTTTTTCCCCCAGAGATAAGAAACTCCGCCTCGGTAGTGAGCTGATTGTGGAGCGGCTTCTGTGCTTATCCCCTTGGATAAGAGGCTTTATTATACCAAATTACGGGATAATCTCTGGACACGCAGCCACAGCATCGGATCTCTCCTCCTTTGCTTGTTTTACTTTTTGATCCAGAGCTGCTCAAACCAGTCCGGGGGGTCTCCTCTGATAGGAATCATCGTGCTGTTTCTTGTCTGGGGAGCTGGCATCAGCCCAAACTGATGTTTTTTCAATAAACCTTCTTTCTCTTGCTCAGCTTTTCCAGAGGCTTTACCCATTTGTCCTTTTTCGCAGTTCTTCAGACCAAAATAAATATCTGATCTCACCCCAAAGGCCAGCAGAGCCTTGGCAGGGCGTTTGTGGTGACATCAGTGTCCAGCCTCACTCCGAGCTGGAAGGACAGGAGCATCCCTCAGTCTTTCTCTCCATTCCCTCTGGGAACTGGCCTTTTCCTTGTCACATTGATATATATTCCTAATTTCTGACAGCCAAGGTGAGTTCTGCAGCCTTCCTTAAACCTGTGTGTGTGTAAACGCTGCTGGGAGACTGGCTCAGTGTAATATGGTTGATATTATGAGGTAATATTATAATAATAATAATAATAATAATAATAATAATAATAATAATAATAATAATAATAATAATAATAATAATAGTAATAGTAAAAGTAATAATGTATTTTAATGTTGTTTTTCTGCTCGTGTGAGTAAACAGTGAGGAAAAGGCCCAGAGATTTACTGCTCCAGTTACCCAGGGTGGAAGCTATGGTGCTCTTAAGGTGAATATTGGGGTTTGGAGGCATCTTGAAGAGGGCTGGGAGTTACAAAAATCTTTTTATACCTATAAGTGGGAATTTTAGCAATGAAGCTGCTGCTCCAGCCCCTGGTAGTGGATCACACTGAGGCCTGGCAGAGCATTTGCCTGCGAAAGGGCTGTGTGGGTTTTCCTTCTCCCACAGAAGAGAGAACCAAACCCTTCCATCATTGTGGTGTGTTGTATAAACTCGTAGGCAAACCACAGCAGCCCGAAACTGGGTTTTCTCGGTGACATTTTATTTGCTAAATGGGCTTTTTCTGAAGGGATGGATCTGTCTGGGAAATATATTCCCATAGTTTTGCACATTCTGAGCGTGAGGCGGCTTTTAACTGCTTTGGAAATCAAATTACTGCTCAGTCTGGGTGTTAATTAGGCACATTGAGTATAACCACAATTAATTCTCCTTGGTGACACAGGGTTTAGCCCTGCAAACCAGCCCCTGAACCCTGTATTTGCTTGGCTGTGCTGTTCCTATAGAGACTCTGCATCTTTCCCCAGACCTGTGCTCTTCAGACCCGTCCTTAAATCCAAGTTCCCTTTGGAAAAGAGACCCACTGACCTCGTGGCCAGTCTCCTGTTTCTCTATATTTCCAGAACCACTGGGCTATCCTATATAACTGCTCCTGACCTGGAGATACTGGTGGGGAATAGGAACAAAAAGGGATGAGGGGTGCCAGACTAACATGCCTTCGAAGAAATAAGAATTCCCCTCGGCTGCTTTGGAGTTTGCTGCACTCGGGCTTTTTCTCCAGCAGGAGGGATTGATTTTTGTCTTGGTGACACGGATTATATATGTTGGCACGGCTTCAGTTTGGGCTGGTGTTGAGATCAGATCAGGACCTGCCCTCTGAAATGAGAGCAGGAATCTGATAACACCTCATGTGTGCAGCTTTGCTGGTGGCAGGGTCGGATATCGGTCTCTTCCTAGAGCTAATGCTGTATTTACATCCAAATAAAACCGGGAAATGTGCAATAATCTAGCTGCAGGCTCTCGAGCTGCGCTCCAAGTGCTTTGTCTGCCTTGGCTGACAAAACGCTCTTGGCTCCTGATCAAAGGAAAGTAAGTGGAAGCTGGTTTTCTCTTGATGTTAAGAAAGCCTCTGACAGAGAGTCCCTGCAAGGCTGGTTAAGAGCCCAGGCCCCGTGGTAGGCTAGGAAAGCTCATTGAAGGAAAATGTGGAGAACAATGGCAGCGTGGAATGATTTCAGAAAGGGCTGTGTGAGGAAATGGCATCCTGATGGCTGCGTTAGTGCTACAGGCGTCCAGGGGGTGGCCCAAAGCCGCAGGAGAGAGGCTGGGGTCATTCACAGAGGTGGTCTGGGGGAAATGCCTGTGAAGTGTTGGAAAATCCTGTCCTCTGGCTCTCAGGTGGTGGCACAGCCTCCTCCGCTCACCAGGTAGCCAGTGTCTGCTCCTCCTCCAAGTGCTAAACCTGTGCAGGAATTACAGAATTATAGAATTATATAAAGTGAGGCACAATACCTAATTATGGGTAGTTTGGCCTGGTATTGCAAAAACCATCTGACATCACCACACAAGGCCACGGAAACGCTGGGATGTGAACTATGCTGCCAGCAGCGCCCAGAACCTCGGAGCAAACCTGGTGGGCTGTTTGAAATCACATTTAAATGTATTTTGGGATGAGGGCAGTGTGAGGTGTTGCTCAGGCCTATGCCTGACCGACATCCTGACCTGCAGGGGTGCTGGTGGGGATCATGGATTGCTCTGGACTCACTTCAGAGGGATGATCAGTGGGAATAAGTCCTGTGAGGAGCAGCTGGGGGGGCTTGGCCTGGAGAAGAGGAGGCTGAAGGGGATATTGTTGCTCTCTACAACTCCCTGACAGGAGGGTGCAGCCAAGTGGGGGTCAGGCTCTGCTCCCAGGGAACAAGGGACAGGACAATGACCTCAAGTTGCACCAGGCGGGGCCAGGTTGGATATCAAGAAGAATTCTTTTGTGTAAAGAGTTGTCAGTCATTGGAATGGGCTACCCAGGGAGGTGGTGGAGTCTCCATCCCCGCAGGTGTCCAAGGGCACGGCACTCAGTGCTCTGGGCTGGTGAGAAGGCGGGAACTGGTCACTGGTTTGAGAGGTCTGGGAGGTCTTTTCTAACCTGAATGATTCTTTGATTAGAGGGCTGAAGCAGCTTTGCTCTGGAGACAGGATGGGAGAGCAGGGAGTGTTCAGCCTGGAGAAAACTCCAGGGTGACCTTAGAGCCCTTTCCAGTGCTCAGAAGTGCTCTAAGAGAGCTGGAGAAGGTCTTGGGACAAGGGATGGAAGGACAGGACAAGGGGAACAGCTTCCCACTGCCAGAGGGCAGGGTTAGGTGGGAGATTGGGAAGAAATTCTTCCCTGTGAGGGTACCTGAGACCCTGGCACAGGCTGCGCAGAGAACTTGTGGCTGTCCCATCCCTGGAAGTGTATAAAGTGGACGGGGCTTGGAGCAACCTGG